>JASDQU010503086.1:5719-15831 GCA_032191745.1 Picea mariana
TCATATGGATCCACTTGGAAGTCACTACAAACTTCCCTTCTGCTCTCAGAACAATATCCCATACATCATTCTCCAAGATAGACTAATGTTCTTCTTGTCATGGCATCTTGCCATACTTTCTCACCTGTAGCTTCTCCATGACAAGAAGGATAAAAAACAATTATGTGGCTCATGGTTGAAAGGTAGCTCGAAAATCTCTTTGTTTTCTTTCTTTCTCGGTATGTTCCTAGAGGGGCTAGATGTCCCTCTGCCTCTTGTAGAGTTTGTCGAGCCCAGACATGCCTTTTATGTCCTACTGCAACATCTTTGGGGATATCAACTGGAGAAACTGGATCAATTGGACTGCTGAAGGGAAGAAGGTAATGTCTCTTCCTTCTTCCCAATTTGTTTGACTCCCTCTTGAGTCAAGTAACTCCCTCTGAAGTTTCAAATAAAGATATCTTCTTTTTCTGAAGATATTTTATGTCTTCTTAGGTGCTCTACTAACTCTACAATATTTTGATGACCTTTGTACTGGCATAATAATCAATCAATAAGGATTGGACTCCCGTACTAGGGATAATGGTCCAAGTCATGAGGGCTCCCATACTGGGGATAATACCCTTCACTATTAAGGATGCAATAAACTATAGGTTTAAAGATTAAATCAAACAATTTACTCGAGTCTGCAGTCATGCTCAATTTTGCATTTGGTTTAGATGAAGTAATCCTCACCTCTCTTGTCTTCATTCTTTTGCTCAGCGGTGGAAGAATATTTTCTTCCTTTCTTTCTGGTAGGACAATTTCTCGCATAGTGTCCATATTTGTCACATTTGAAGCAATGGATCTCTGTCATGTCTCTTCTCTGATCATAACCTGATGCTGATGAATTCTTCTCATCTTTGAATGTTTTTTTGAAGTTTCTTTTAAATCTTCCTCCTTTCTTTGTATGAAGTGCAAGAGAATGATTGTCATCAGGGGAGTCTTCCACTCCTCTAGATCCAAGTCTAAGTTCTTCTTGGGTACAGTCTGTCCATAGATGATCAAAAGTAGGTAGTTTTTCTCTTCCACTGATACTTTGAAAAAATGGTTCCTAATGTTTTGGAAGATTATTGAGAGTGGTCAAAAAAAGTTCTCTGTCAGATATGATTTCTCCAATGGCACCTAGCTGATCTATGATCTATGACATCTTCATAAAGAAGGTAGCAACGGTCTCACTTTTTGTCATCTTGATACTTTGGAGCCAGCCCTTCAATGTAAGGGCTTTGAGGGTGTTTTCACTCTCAAACATATTCTTCAATGCTTCATACATTTCATAAGTTGTCTTCAAGTTGGCAATACGAGGTAGGAGATGATCTCTCACTGAGTAGATAATTATCTTCCTTGCCTTGACGTGATCTTCCTTTATTTCTTCCTTCTCTTCATCGGTAATTGTCTCTGGTAAAGTCTTTTGTATCACACTCAATAGGTCATCCTCTTCAAGAGTGATCTGAAGTATTGACTTCCAGGAGTTGAAGTTTCTTGATCCATCAAGCCGATCTTCCACCAAGGTTTTGTTCTTCATATTTTCAGATTTCTTCACAAACCCTTGTCAACTGGGCTAGAAAACCTAACGACTAGGATAGGCTAGCAACTTTAGGTTTTGTTGGGCTTATGACTGCCAACAATAAGCTTTAAGAGAGTCATAGGAATACTAGTGAGGTGAGGATCTCCTTCAATGAGCTGCAGAAACCCTAAAGCCAAAAGTTTGTAGAAAAATGTGAAACCCTAGAGATCCTAGGGCCAAAAATTCAAAATGCTTGAAATTTCACTCTAAGAGTCTCTGGAGGTGCGCTGGAGGAGACCATAGTCTCCTATGCCAAAATTAGCCTCAACATCCAATTATTAAGGGCTGAAACTGAGAAAGAAGGAGGGTCGTACAAAATTTCTGGAAACCCTAAGACGGTCGTACGGTTCTACAAAAAGAGGACGACTTTATTTGAAGACTTGTGCAATGACTTCTTCAAGACCTATGCTCTGATACCATGTTGATTTTTCATTAAGATAGGCTCAAGCATGAATTTCATTCCAATTTTAGCATTTTACTTGAACCATATACAATTTCAGTTACAACATAAACAATTTGTTGCAGCAACCAAGATCACAAGAAGAAATACCATGCACAAGTACACAAGAAGTATCTTGGGAAACCCTTCTCAACAAGGGAAGAAAACCCAGCCAATCCTTTGCTATATTCTTCAAGAGAAAGACTTCCCGCACCATAAACCTAGCACACAAAAGGGTGCTCACAAAACCTAGAATATTAGTGCCCAAGAGAGGTGCGCACTTCAACCCAAGAACAAGTATTTGCTGAAATTTCCAAACTCACACTTGTGTTATTCTTCCTCAATGGGAAAATCACCTTTATTTATATTAGACTGGACATATCAAAAGTAGTGTCTATTGACACAATAGGGTCGACCTCAATAACTCAAAATATAATTAATGATTACCATATTAATTATCTTTCACTTTATGGTGGGGCCGACCTATACCCTTTACATCACAAATAGGGTTACAGGTAAGTCTGACTCTTAGACAATATAACAAGGGATCTCATACACCCACTAGTGCTCAACCACTAGGGGCACGTCCACTTGTTCTCAACCATAGAGATGTCCAAGTCTCTATCTCACTGCGTCTCACAGGAGAATCATCAGAATACACACTCACTAGTGCTAAGACACTAGGATCACGCCCACCTATTCTCAACCACAAGAACATCCTACTCAACAGATCTCTATCTCATTGCGTCTCACAGGAGAATCATTTGGAGTATCACATCATCTCAACTCTCTTCACAAAGGAGAACATTAAACCCATCACATGGGCTCTTTCACCCCTCACATGGGTACACATCATTTCATCTTCGTCTCAGAGAGAACGACACACCCAACTCATGGGCTTCCTCACCCCACACAGGGGCACACAATGTTCCATCTCCATCTCAGATAAGAACAACACACCCATCTCATGGGCACACCCAACTTATGGGCTTCCTCACCCCACATAGGGGCACACAACGTTCCATCTCCATCTCAGAGAGGAACAGCACACCCATCTCATGGCAACACCCAACTCATGGGATCTCTCACAGGACGACTCACTCAGTTTGTGTCCTGGAGGATGTTTCACGCAGCTGTAATCATCAACAATCCTCAATTGTCTTCAGTAACAAAATGCTAATTTCATCTTGTATATCATACCTCAAGCCATTAATATACCTGACAACCTTTTCAACATCTTCTTCAATATGACCAACCCTAATTGTCAATCTGTAAAATTCTTCTGTATATTCTTTCACAGTCATTGCCTTCTGTATGATATTATGTAATTGTTTGAAAAAATTCAGTTGGTAATCCTTAGGCATGAACTTTCTTTTGAACTTGACAATCATCCTATCCCAATTCTTAATCTTGGATGTACCTTTTCGGTTCATGTCAGCTTGCAATTCATTCCACCATAGAGTTGCATGAAATTTTAGCTTTTTCACTGCATACTTTACCTTCTTTCCTTCATCTACATCTTCATAATCAAAGTATTTTTCTAGGGCATTAATCTAGTCAATCAATTATTCGACATTCATGGTACCTTCATACATAGGTACCTCTACCTTCCTTTGGTTTGACACCGTACTTTGTGACCACCCTTATCAGTGTCTCTTCTACTGTTTCTTCTTCTTCCTCTTCCTCAGAGGTTGTTGCTTCTTCACTTTCACTAATATCTCTTGAATCAGGTTCCCTCTTCATGGAAGTCTCCATACCTTCCATATTTTCTTACAGTTGCCTTACTTCCTGTTGCAATTCCACATTTGCAACTGGTATTCCTTAGCCCCTTCTCCTAGGCAACATTTTCTCTTTTTTCATGAGAACACTTACTGTTTACGCTCTGATACCACAAATGACTGCGTGAACCACCAACTTCAAGCCACGATCACAGATTTTTTAATACTCTGTCAGCAACTAACATTCAGGATGCTTATCTAGTCTTGGATCAACACGAACAAGAGCTCAAATTTCCTTTTCCTACAACATTGAATTGCGCTCTGTCATAGATAAATCTGTGTAGAAACACCACTACGCGGGTATACCTCTACAAGGAAGCATTCGTGAACAATATCGACGAGATCTGTTGCAGACCACTCTGCGTGTGGAGCTCAACAAATAATACCAACAATTCGTAGACAACTCTGCCTGAGGTACTAAAAACATAATACCAACGGTTCAAAGACAACACTGGATGAAATTCAACAAACAATATCAATGTGTCGCATATCTTTAAGGGGTGATTCCACTGCGCCAAAGCATGACTATTTGTTCCTGCGATGACAAATACTCAGGAAATATTTTTAAACAAAGTTTTAGAACTTGGCTGGAATTAACTACATGTGATCTTTCCTGCAATTTCATACATTACAATTTCCAAGCGATAAGATACTGAATGAAGTCAAAGGAATATACCAATAAATCAACACACACAAAACTGGAGATCTCAATTAAAACATATCAGAATTACATTGCTTCTTTCGTTCACTTAGACCTTAAACATACAACACACAATTCACTTTATGCAGTTCTCTTTCACACCCCTATCTATCCAACCTTTGTCTACTCTCCTTCTAACCTCTATCTAACCTATCTCACACATACTTCTGTTACATAAAAACAAGAGCTAGATCTCTCAGGAACTCTATCAAATGCCTAAAAATCCTCCAAGGATTTCTATCAATCCACTAACTTAGTATTTCTGTTCTATTACATAGGAAAACACTCACACCTTTCAAACCATAAAATCTTCGATACCTTCTAAATATATCATTCTAACTATTACAAATAAATGAAAAATTAGGGAAACAACTCCCTTGGTAAATGTTTATTGACCCATGTGGTCAATTCTCGATTTTACTGTCAGATGCTCCTACATCAGAAAGGGTCTATAAGGAAGATCCACTTTTAAGACAACACAAGGGTGGCTTTGTCTAAAAATTCCAACTAATGAAATAACTCTCCAAATGAATTGGAAGGCAATTTTGGTTTAAGGTATTTTCTATTGTAATTTTAGATTGTGAAAACATAAATAAAATTTATGATTTTTAGTATTTTTGAGGTGGTTGAAAGGGAAGATCAATGCCTTGCCCTTATTTTGGTCTATGAGGTCAAGCATGCATCTTTCGAGGGAAGTTCTATTGAATATTTAGGCACTGGTTGAACTGCAAAATGCATGCCACAACAACCCTAAATTTGGTAAGCAAACTTTACAGACTTAAGGAAGGAAAGGGTCTATAAGGAAGATCCACTTTCAAGAAAACACAAGGGTGGATTTGTCTAAAGATTCCAATTAATGCAATAACTCTCCAAATGTCTAAAGAATAACATTTTTTTTTCTTTAAAAAAAAGGGAACAAAGAAGTTAAGGAGTAGGGACTATCACACATAACCTCTCCCAATGTAGCAAGATTGCTTCTCTAGGGCCACTTGAGTCGATTTTGACCATCCAAAAATCTGCAATGTTAGTCACCAATAGGCGCCAAGAACATCCGCCACACATTCAACAAAGAAGCATAACCATTCATAAAGAGCTTGAACAAATTACAAGAATAATTTTATTCCAAAATYTTTATAATCACTTTCAATTGACACCTTACAAATGGGGGGGAGCTACTCCATATATAGAGTCTAGCTTAACTTCCATTGCAATAAAATATGATTTGTTTCTTCTAGATCCACAATTTGCTCCAAGAGAAAACAATAAAATACATCACTCCATAACTTCCTCAACTATTTTTCCCAAAATTAGCCATAAATGGTTTTAGAACCACTTTTTGTCCAAGGAAAAATAGTAAAATAATGACATCTCATATCCAACTCTCATGAAACGTCAAACTATGAATATTATAGTGAGTGTTTATGTATGAACATGTGTGTAAAAGGATTCCTCAAGCTAAACATCTATTTTTGACCAAGTAAGGCTTTCCTTTGACTAGGTCATATCCCTTTTAATACCTCAAAGAGGGGAACAACTTCTCCAATAAGGCTAACAAACTTGAGTGGTTTTAGATCCACTTTTTGATGAATTTACAACTATTAAAATTTCTTTGAGAGCTAGACATTTCTATTCCTTTTTATTAAAATATGCATTGTAGGTTGAATAAAGGGAAGCGCTTCACAAATAATGTTGTAACTCTTCCTTAGAAAAATATTCAATGGTTTCTCATCCACCTTGTATCTAGGGTGGTTAGGCTTCACAGGTCTGGTTCTTCTCATCTATTGGTAAAATAGAGGCCACAATGAATGTTGATGAAGGATGATTTGTTGTTGAAGACTCTGCCCAAAAATGCATCTAGAAAAAGAGCCCCTAATCATTCTATATGCTTTCCAATTTACCACTGTTTCATATTAGATTTCAATGTTATTGATATAGGCCCTTCACCACTCAGAACAAGCTACATGGTTCTTGATGGTTATATGTTGGAACATATTCTTCTCCCTGGAGATGCAGGTTCCTATCTTCTAGATCCTACAATGAACAAATTTGCCTATCTGATTTATGTTCATGTTGAGATTTGGTCATGACGAGTCTTATTCTAAAGTGAAATTAAAGTCCTTCATGCTATAACAACTTTAGTTATCATTATCACTTTGATGATGCTCTTTTTTACAAGATTTACAAAACCTACCTTAGTGTAGATGATTAAGATGACCTCCTAATGTGCTACTAATATCCCTTTATTTACAAGCCATTTAGTGCAGAAACTACTGAGATAAATGGCTCATACATGAAAAGTTGACAGGGGTATCTATAATGTCCCCATTTTTGTGTTCCATTGGTCTATGATTAGAGATGATTTTCAGGGACTGGTTCAACATGATTAGAGGGGTAGTTTAACATTATCAGTGAATTCAAAGGGTTTAGATGGGTTATATGATGCTTAGCCATGCGTTCTCATCATCTTTCATCATCGGGATCACTCCTGTCTAGTTAGTTTCGGTTTCAGAGTGTTACCCCCTCAGATTAGGGGTAACCTAGGAGATCATGTCTCGAGGCCCACAGGTAGCAGATATGGAGTGTCGAGAGCCATATTGACTTGCATATCCCTGCAAGGCCCCTCCTATTCATTGATGCACCACCATACATTACTAGCGGCAAAGCAACATCCATCACACCAGCCTATCCCCAAAGGACAAAAAGTCTTACTTCATGAGGTAATAAGTCCGGTATCATGCTAAGTATCACTCTAATAATTGAAGCATTTGAATATGTTGAAAATAATTCTTTCTTAATTCTTTCTTGATTCCATAAGAATTGGGGAATGGGGTGTTGCTGGGGGACTCCTTGAAGAGTCATCATACCATTCCCGATCATACTTATCACTTTCCATGCTTATTTCATTTCGTCTCCTTATCCTTTGGGATTTTCGGGAGCACTGACCCAAGCAGGGATTGTACCTCATTTCATGGGAAGAAGGGGCTGACGGCCTAGAGGAAAATGTAGTTGGAAAAAGATAAAAGCCAATAATAAACCTTTCATATGCTTGTGAAAGGATCCCGAGAACAATGAAATGCTTCTCGAAAAAAATGAGGGACTCGTATGATAAATAAATAATTGATCATGCTAACCGAGGTAGAGCATAAGTGGGCTTTGTTTTTATTTCTTAGTTTAGTGCCCCTTATTGTCTTCAACTTGGGAAAGCATGACTAAGTGTAACCAAGGAAGAGCATGTGTGGGATTTTTTTGTTGTTGTTTAGTTTAGTGTCCCCACATGTCTTCAACTTGGAAACACTTTAATAAATTCATGGAAAAAGGGCTTGGAAAAATGTTGCATCGTGGAAAAAGGGTAGCACACCCTCTACAAAGACACTAATAAATGAGACAATACAAACCATTGTATGTCATGGACCCCATGCCCAAAAGTCTTACCCCACTCCACCTCATATTCACACATGGCTTAGATAAGTTTCCCTTGGGAAACACCTTTGACTTGGGGATTGATTGACCCAATAGGATGCTTTGACACCCCTCCCACACCTAAATTTGACAAATTGTATAATGTATTTGAGCATTTGTTTAGTTTGAAAATGGGGGTTTGATGCACATGTTTGGGTGGTTCTATTGTTATATGTGGCTTACTTGGCATGATTCTTGTGATTTATGGACCCTTGGAGGGCACATTTGTTTGTCTTTGCAGGACCTTGCCCGATGGAAAAGTATTCATGAGGAGATGCCTGTGTTCAGACCTTCATGGTGGGATTTGGACCCCAAGGATGGATGCAAAAAACCCATGTATGGGGTAGGCTTGTGATCACCATTGCACATTTAATAAGGAGGTCGTTGCCTTTGGAGGCACTTTGGCAGGGATGGACGATGATTTCCCACCTTCTCCCACCAGGACATTGGCCTTTGGAGGCTTGAATGTCACCTACCTAGCTCTTGACATCATGGAGGAGGCTAGGGTTTGATGGAAGAGGTTTATGATGAGATGTTTTGGCATGTGTGGCATGATGAGTGGCCTTGGAGGCCTAACTTTTCACCTTTTCCATATTAGCATCCCATTTGAGGGCTCAACGTCACCCTAGAAGGGCATGATGTCACCCTTTAGGGTTTTATTTGTGCTAAACAAATCAAATTTTGTAAAATTGATTTTTAAGGGCAATTTTTTAAGGTCATCCCTTCTATTTTTACATTGACATTTTAGGCCAAGAAAGGTGATATGAATACACTTCTTGGAGATTCATTTTTATCATAACTCTTCCTCACATAATAGGACAAGCTTGAATTTTTTTCCCTCTTTGGAAACATTGGCTGAAATTTACTAGTGCACACCTCTTGGAGAACACGCTTTGGATGTTTCTTGGCTATTTTGTGGTGGAAAAGTCTTTAACTAGGGTTTGTGTTTGATTATTCCTGGTGAAGTACGTAAAATTTGCAATTTCATTTCATGTTTTGAATGGTTATGGTAAATTTTACTTCTTCATGTTGAAGATTATGATATTTCTTGTGAAATATCCCTGATCTAGCTGATCTGGATATCTACTGCTGAACTACGGTTTTGTCATTGAAGTCTGATACTCTGGGGGTTTCTGGATGCGTTTGTGTTAACATGTGAAAATGCTTGGTGATTTTTTCATGTGTGTTTCATTCATTAAGTGTTTTAGTAGTATAAAGATAATGCATGTGAAAGAAGGATAACACAACTCATTGATATATACAATGAGGAAAAAGCAGGAAATACATTAACAAGCTGGAAGAAGATATACTAATCATCAGTTAGATATCATGGATCATCACTAGAATACAAATAAACTAATAATAAATACTCATGATCAGAAGAATGAAGGTTGGTTTGTGCATGCACAGATAGATCGAAAAAAAACAGTCCAGAAGCTCATGGTAACTGCTGCAGAATATGAAAAACTCTCCCTGATGGTGATACCAGTCGGAATGGATTGGAAAATGTCTCAAAAAAAGAGCCCTCTGAATGGATCTAACCTCTGAAGCTTCGGGTGTCACCCCTTGGGGGTTTGCACACCTCCTGGGATGTGGGAGTTTTCCCTAGTGATTCCACCAGTGGAATTTGACGATGTATGACTCGAAACGATTGTCCTGGCCTCCTCTGTAATGGACAGAAGGGTTTCCTCGGATCTGCTCCGGAATACCCCTGGAACCCCAAATGTACTTCCTTAAGAGATGCGCCCTAAATGACTGTTTTCTTCTTTCTGGGAGATTCCACCATCGAAAAATGACGACATGTGGCTCAATAGGTGCACCCTGGATAACTCTCTAATGGGTCGAAAGGAATCGTCAAAATACTAAACTGTCTCAAATGGCCACACAAACCCTCTCTCTAACCCTTGCACCCTCACTGGATGAGCTGCACAATCACTGAACTAGATACCTGTAATGCAAGGTGAAATAACTGGATGGTATCTCCGATAGGCTAGGGTGTGTCTCTCAACACCGAAACCGATCAATGGTGGTGGTTTCCTCCAGAAATCCACAAAACAACAAGGGGGTCGATTTCCTCCTCCTCTGCAAATATCTCAACATCAAATCATAAAATAATCCCAAATTAGGTTGCTTTACCCTTCCTTTATAGCT
>JASDQU010503086.1:19732-31569 GCA_032191745.1 Picea mariana
ACTAGGGTTTGTGTTTGATTATTCCTGGTGAAGTACGTAAAATTTGCAATTTCATTTCATGTTTTGAATGGTTATGGTAAATTTTACTTCTTCATGTTGAAGATTATGATATTTCTTGTGAAATATCCCTGATCTAGCTGATCTGGATATCTACTGCTGAACTACGGTTTTGTCACCGAAGTCTGATACTCTGGGGGTTTCTGGATGCATTTGTGTTAACATGTGAACATGCTTGGTGATTTTTTCATGTCTGTTTCATTCATTAAGTGTTTTAGTAGTATAAAGATAATGCATGTGAAAGAAGGATAACACAACTCATTGATATATACAATGAGGAAAAAGCAGGAAATACATTAACAAGATGGAAGAAGATATACTAATCATCAGTTAGATCTCATGGATCATCACTAGAATACAAATAAACTAATAAGAAATACTCATGATCAGAAGAATGAAGGTTGGTTTATGCATGCACAGATAGATCGACAAAAAACAGTCCAGAAGCTCATGGTAACTGCTGCAGAATATGAAAAACTCTCCCTGATGGTGATACCAGTCGGAATGGATTGGAAAATGTCTCAAAAAAAGAGCCCTCTGAATGGATCTAACCTCTGAAGCTCTGGGTGTCACCCCTTGGGGGTTTTCACACCTCCTGGGATGTGGGAGTGCGCCCTAGTGATTCCACCAGTGGATTTTGACGATGTATGACTCGAAACGATCGTCCTGGCCTCCTCTGTAATGGATAGAAGGGTTTCCTCGGATCTGCTCCGGAATACCTCCTGGAACCCCAAATGTACTTCCTCAAGAGATGCGCCCTAAATGACTGTTTTCTGCTTTCTGGGAGATTCCACCATCGGAAACTGACGACATGTGGCTCAATAGGTGCGCCCTAGATAACTCTCTAATGGGTCGAAAGGAATCGTCAAAATACTAAACTATCTCAAATGGCCACACAAACCCTCTCTCTAACCCTTGCGCCCTCACTAGCTGAGCTGCACAATCACTGAACTAGATACCTGTAATGCAAGGTGAAATAACTGGATGGTATCTCCGATAGGCTAGGGTGTGTCTCTCAACACCGAAACTGATCAATGGTGGTGGTTTCCTCCAGAAATCCACAAAACAACAAGGGGGTCGATTTCCTCCTCCTCTGCAAATATCTCAACATCAAATCATAACATAATCCCAAATTAGGTTGCTTTACCCTTCCTTTATAGCTTCCCAAAACCCTAATTCGTTGTTGACCTTTTCCCTCCAAGTGAATTTTTACTTTATTTTATTATTCCTTGATTAAATCACTTCATTAATTAATTAATTAACCATTTTACCTCTAAAAAGTGATTTATCCATACTTATGGCTTCTCCGACCACTGAAAGTCACTTCTCATCATCTTATCCTGTAATGCTCTTCCTCCCGATTCCAATGAGCTATTACACTGAGATGTTTCTCCAAGTAATATGCCCATTATGACCTTCTTAGTGAATTTAGTTAAGATATGACCCATAATAACTCAAAATTACGGAAATCGTCGGAATGCAACAGAACCAAAGCCAAGCTGTGCAGAATGGATCCTGATGATGAACAACACAAGTCGGGCCCAATAAAACCCTTCAATATATCCCGAACTCTCTGTCACCCCTATCTAGATATTCTGGTAGGCATAACACTTTGTAATGTTATAATGTCCCAAAATGGGGACATTACAATCCTCCCTGCTGGAATATTGCTTGTCCTCAAGCAATAAATGAATCCAACTACATATGATACCGGGGTCCCATATCTACCTGTGTGACACAAGGTAGAATCCCCTCAATATGTGGCCTCTCCAAGTGCTCACCACGCATGACACCCACATGCTCCTGATGAGTAGAATGATCAATGGCCAAATAAATCAACAAGGAAATAACACTTCAATGGTGCCAATTCGACCCCCAATGAAGGATGAGCTTCAAACAACCTGCAAATTAATTATAAATTGAATGTAACAACAAGAATATACGCCAAAATAAACACATAAGACTCTTTATTCATGTGAAATCAGAGGAATGGCTCCATCACAGAGAAAATCCATGAACTGTTACAATAATCTCCAAGAATCTGAGAATCTGAAACTGGAATGAGAGATAGAATAGGATGAGAGAGTAGTAATGCTCCTACAATAGAGTGATCAAACTGTAAACTGTGGAAGCATGCTTCATATATAACTAACTGCATGAAGAATTTTCCCTGATGTTTCCAAATTGGGTCAAAAGCTATCTAATATCCATCATCCATGTGTCAATATGTCCATCTGCCATGTGTCATTGCATGAAAACCTGCTAAAACTGGATGAGCGCAACTTTCCCAAGAAATCTGGCCAAATATGGGGGTTATCTCGAGCAGAATGGAGGTCGAATGGGTCAAAATTGGTTAGGTATGGAGAAGTTGTGGCCAAAAAGGTAAGTGGGGTGCACCTCATGGAGAGAAATAGGGCCCATGAGTGATATAATGGGAGGAAAAGAGAGAAAAGGAAAAAGTGGACAGCTAAAGCCAAAAGCTAAAGCAGGAAAAGTGGAAAGCTAAGGCCAAAAGATAAAGTAGGAAAAGTGGAAAGCTAGGAACGGGAAAAAGTGGAAAGCTAAAGAAAAAGATAAAGCAGGAAAAGTGGAAAGCTAGGAAAGGGAAAAAGGCAAAAGATGAAAGCTAAAACTAAAGCAGAAAGTTGACAACTCGCCTAGTTTGACCTTTTGACTTGCTTTTAGGATGCTTTATGACTTTGGGAAACTACTTCGCTTTATCCAGTTTTCATTTAGCAAGTATTGGGAGCCTTAGTGGGCCTAGTTTTAGGCATAAAAGGACCCAGATTTAGGCGTGTGGGCCCCACATGGGTTGCCACCTCATCCTGCCACGTCATCCCCTATGCCACCTCATCACAAAAAAAACAAGTGGTCCAAATATCATCAAGTTTATACTCATCGGAAGCATAATTGGACAAGGAATAAGAATATGTTTTCAAATAAATGATGTGACGGGTTAATAATATCCTCATTGTTACACATTATTTTGGTCACCCCAATGATCCATTGAAAACATGTGTTCATGTTCCCAAAAAGAGCCTTTCTTCATGAGGAAAGTGACTGACTTTCTCTTCTCAAAAACCCTATTAAGGAAGGTCATCGTAGGATGCACCATATGCAGGGTGCGATGATCCCTGATCGTCGCCCCTTGCCCTAAAGTTGGGTTGCGACGTCTCCATAAGCTTCTCTACAGCTAAGGTACGACGATGCTAAAAGACTAAGAAAAGGGAAAGTTTCATGAAATTTCTAAAAGGGCATCTTCTAGAAGATGAGGTGGCATCCGTATGGTTGGGATCTTAATCGCTTCTCTGATTTGGTGGGATCATCCTAATCTCTTCAACCATCTCTCTTTCCCTTATATAAAGAGGGATTTCTCATGGAAAATGATAAGGTTAATGAAGATTGAATAAGCTAATATTGTATGGAGAATTCTGCATTGGATCATTCTTGAGAGCCTTATTTCAGTTCATCAAGTCATTGTGGATGGTCTTCATTCAATATTGGAGCAAGCGTGTGTGTTGGAGAAAAGGGTCATCGGAAGGAAACCTTGCAACATCAAGGCTTTGGTTGTAATCTCCACTTTCACTTTAATATAATATAGTGATATGTTTCTTTCCCATAAAACTTATCTCGTTTTATTATATGATTCCTTGATCACGTGCATAATTTCTCATTGAGTATATTGGATTTCTTTCACTTTGGTTGGCTTTTGTTCCCTTGCAGATTGAATATCACAGGAGCATCAGAGTGGAGCTAGGATGATAACGGCAAGAGGAAGCGACATTTAAATGGTATGTTGCCTATCTCTTGTTATCTAGTAAACTCAATAGTTAGAGCTTAGGGAAAACGTCATATTCTGTTCTGTTTCATTCTAGATCTAGGTCGATCTAGGGAGATCTGTTTATGTCCGCATTTATCGATAAGTTCCATAACAAAATTGACAACCATACTGGGGACACAACCTCCTTTTTATTTTTTCTTCCCATTTTCCTTTAGCCTGACTTCCTCTGATAAATTTCACTCTCTGAGTCTGTGGAAGATCCATCTGGACTCCCTGGGTTTGGAAGCTCATTTAGATTTTTTGTCTTTCTCCCATTTTTTCTTCATTTATAGATATCCTCGCACTATACCCTATTGGTATCCTGCGATGACCCTTAAACGTCGCACCCTTCTTGGCCAATCGAGTGCGACGATGTCACACTGTGCTCTGCTAGTAGTCTATGATGACCTTTGCTTTTCGCACTGTGCCCCATACCTAGTGTGCGACGACTCCTGTAGATTTTGTTGGAGTGAGTCAGTTTGTCTTTTAACTCACAGTTTTGACTTAGTTGCCTCGGGTGAAATTCCTATTCCATTGTTTGGTTGATCTCTGAGTTTAAAGCTTTCTCTTGATTGGTTTTCAGTGATTGAAGGCCTTTCTTTGCATTTTCACAAGTTTTTGCTTGTGATCATTGTCGCAAGGATATAATCTCAGATCCTGGTCTGGGTGCTTGTTTGACAAAGAGTGTTTGGTTTGCATGAAGTTTTGGATTCATTTTATTTTTTAGATTGTTTGTTGATTAAGAAACACTTTTTTCTTATATACGTAAAAGGGTTGTCTTGTCTTTTTCATTTTTGTCTATATTACGAATTTGATTTGGGAATTGTGTTGAGAATGTCTTGATATTATCGGATTACATTTTCCTTTCGTTATCACACCTCTGATTTTGTTTAGAAAAGGAAGAACTTAATTTTTTTATTCTTTTAGTAATCTTTCATAAGAAAATCGTTACATTCGAAATATTGGTTAAAGAGAAGAATTGGAAAATTTTGTAGTTCATGATTGTTTGAAATTGTAGTCATTCGAAATTAAGAAATTGCAATTTGTATATTTTTTACTTCAAAAGAATACCTTCTCCCTATTGTAATTATAGTTCATTGAATTGAAAAGTTGCACATTCATCTCTTTTTTCATTTTATTGGGTCAAGGTCACAACATCATCAGTTTCATCTTCATCTCCCTTTTGAGTAAACAACAACCTCTAAAACACAGCGTAAATTTAAAATTTATTATTAACTTTTATTTTCTAGGGATATTTTCACCAACATTAGCTAGGATAGTGCTTTGGAATAGGTTGTAAGACACACTCTCCAAAGCATCAAAACACACAATAGTATCTTGTGATAGGGAGAGTTCAAATCTAATTGCTACATTTTGTCCTGGGAAGCCCTTCTCACACAAGGGTCAAACCTGAGGTCACATTAGGACTAGCACAGTTACTCACCCTTCTTTGTTGGTCTTAGTGTAGATATTGCGCATATTATTGGGGGTCACTTGAAGGTATACCCACAATTATGAGTGGAAGCCTTTCGAGTTGATTTCGGGCTAGATACGCAACCTTTGCACATGGATCGGATTGTCGACTATTTCCCCAGGAATCACTGTTGTAGTTGGTAACCTTAGTAGCCTATCTCTTTAGGTTCTTTACACGAGGTGACTGTGGAGGGGAAAGTCTTCACAATACCTGGAATCGATGTTGGCCAAACTCACTTGGGCTCCTTGGAGGGTATACCCATGATTATATATGGGAGCTTGCATCAGGGTGTAAGTCCATTAAGTAGGTCGTCGACGTAACTTTTCCACCCGATTATCCCAACCCCTTTTTGTATTGATTTCACGACGTTGGATTTTATCGCCAACTAGTGACTTCGAAATAAGAAGGTTTGTTTGCTTGGTTTGATTCCTAGATTTTGTTAGTGAGTGCTGTTTGTTTTCTTTAGTTGGCCATATATTTTTTTCGTTCTTTATTTGGTTCATCCAACATCGGCCTTTGACATTCACATAGGATGCAAGGGCTACCCCCGGAAGATCCAGAAGGTTACCAACCTTTGCTTCCTAACTCACCAAAAGGCTCTCCTGAGGGAGTAGTCAACAACGAAGTAGCTTCTGAATTTGGAAGCACACACTCTTTAGAAGGATTTTAGATAGTTTCAGATTCCTTAGAAGCTTTCCGAATTCCCCCAAATTTATTGTTGAGTATTATACAAGATGCACGTATACTTCAGATGAACTTGTTCAGAGAAATTGTTATTGTTGATAATACTGAAATACCTACTAGACCTAACGCAGGATCTGGAGTAGAAGATCCACTTTTTCAAAGTGAATCATTTAGGACACTGGTTCACATTGTCGGGATTTCTAATCCTAGTTCCATCCCTTTGATAGCACGTGATCTCTACGACAACCTAGGAGCGAGTCCTGATCAACCTATGGCATCACAAATGCCTGAGACGTCTTTTACCTATATGGTACTTTTAGACCATTTCATTGGTACTACCAGTAGTGTCACTACCGTTTCATACCAATTATTGGTTGGTTCTCACTCGATTCTTCCTCTCTAGATGGCCCATTCTATTATGGCCTCACGAGCTACCACGATTTCTACTGGGAATGTGGTCGTCACCCAAGCTCCTATTGGGACACCACTTCCATCTAGACCTAATCCATCACTTCCCCCTGGGTATAGAGCTCTGAATACTTTCGTTGCTATCCCTACCTAGGTTCCATTCGAAGGTTCTGGACTTTTCGTTCCTCCTGGGTATAATGCAGTGAGTCAGTGTGTTCCTACACCTGCTCAGATTCTCTCTGAAGGGCCTCACGTTCCTCCTCCACCTTTGTTAGGAGGATCTCACCATCCTGGCCCTAGTGGCTCCAATCCAGTTGGAGGCACCGATCTTTCTATCACTTTTGGTTTCCATATTCATGTTGGAGGTCAACCTCAAGTTGGGGGGCAACCTCAATTTGGGGGACAACCTCAACTTGGGGGGTAACCTCAAGTTGGAGTCCATAAACCAATTTATGGACAAAACACACATGTGTTACAAACTCAACCTTGGAATCTACCTTTCCAAGGAAATATACAACCATCTGGGGGGAAATATACTCAAGTCAATTCTTTTTTACCCCCCAACCTCAGTCAACCGTATCCAGGTTCTTTGAATCCAACTTGGGGTAAAAACTTTCAATCTAATGTTCCTTTCTAGGGGAACATCCCTAATCAACCCAACCATGTGGGCTATATGCCTCAAAATCCTCTACAATGGAATATGTCAGGACTGTCTAATTATATGTAGACTGCTTATGGTCCTACTGGTATACCTACGGGGCTTCCCTCTCAGAACTACCAGTTTCTTTAAGTGAACCGACAGTTTCATTTTCTAGTCACTTTGGATTTACCTGATTTGTCTAGGATTTTGAATGATCTTATTATACATTCTCTTTATTGGCCCGTCATACCGGTTAAGTTACCTTCTGACAGTCCTAAATTTGATGGTCAAGCAGGAGAATATCCGAATAATCATGTTATGAATTTTCATCTATGGTGTTCCTCCAACTCCTTGATGGATGACTCCATCAGATTATGACTTTTCCAATGAAATCTCAAGGGTTCGGTAACAAAATGGTACATCAAGTTACCATGAGGTTTCTTTAATGACTTTAACACCCTCGCCATGACCTTTTTGACACATTACTAGTTGCCAATTTGATATGAGATAGGAACCAAAATTTTGAGTTCTTTTAAACAATCCTCGTCCACTCATATTTCTGATCACATCTATGAGTGGAGGAGGAGAAGACGTTTGATCAAAGTTCCTCTTCCTGATAAACTATTAGTTGAGTGGTTTACCAAATCACTCATTGGAACTATTGCTCCTGATGTCGCCATGGGTGGTATTGTCACTAAAGAGCAGATGATTAGTCGTGCTCAATATCTAGATCTCGTTTATTTGCAAACAGGAACACTTTATGATTTGATCCCTAACGCTCCTCGTTCTTCCACAAACCCTACCCCAACACCTACAATAGCTTCTCATGCTACTGATGGTGTGATCGACACATTTCATGATGAAGCTCAGTCCACACACGCTGGTGACACCAATCCTAAATCTAATAATTCTAATGCATAAAATACTCCTACTCCTACTCCTTCCACCGGTAAGACTGCCAAAGTTAATTCTGCTCAATCTACGCCTACCAGAAAGAATCAAAATAAAACGAAAGGGAGGGATACGAACAAGGTGGACAAGAATAATAATCCACAATATGATAAAGTCAAAACGAAAACCGCTGATGAGAAAGATAAACGTAAACCTTGTTACCCCTGCCTGATTTTTGGTGACGATCATTACACGAAAGATTGTCCGAGATGCGCTGAGGTTATTGAGTTCCTCTAAGGGACCGAGAAACATTCTACACCTGTCGTTTTTTCATAGCCTTTCCCTTATCAGTAGCAAGCCCAATTGGTCATTCGTGACCAAGCTTTTCCTTCCACATCATCTTATGTCCTTATGTGTACTGGTGACTCTAAAAAGAATGAAGTTGCAATCGCAACTCAAGCCAAATATTACTTTCCGTCAAAAGAGAAAGTTGATGATATACCACCTTCGTTGGTTCAACCTTCTCCTCCAACTTCACCTCCAAATGATCCTCTTCATCTCGAAAGACCAGGTCTCAATATAGTTCTTCTCCCTCCTCCCAAGGGCGTTGTTCGAAAGTTTGCATTCAAACCTCACGCACATGTTGCCCAAAACTACAGTATTGTAGAAGACCTTGCACAAGCGCACTCTGCGATGTCAGCTCTCAAAGTCCTTCAAAGTTGTTCTGCTCAACGAAATACACTGTTAAGGGATATCGATGGAATTGATCCGACTGATACTAACTTAATAATATTTGACTTGGAAGATCACGTTCCAAGGCTTCCTCCTCAGTTAACATTTTAGATCCAAGTTGTTGTTGAAAACAAGAATATCTGTAGAACTGTTATTGATGAAGGAGCCTCAACTTGCGTTATGCCCGTCACTTGTTGGAACACTATTGACTCTCCTACCCTCACCGAACCACACAATACACTTAAGGCCTTCAATGGTACAGGTTTTAAACATTACAATGTTCTTCCGTCATTGTCTATTATGTTGGAAGGTAAATCGGTCAATGTCAAGGTTGAGGTCTTTGGTGCACCTCTTGATTATAACCTTTTACTTGGCCGTAGCTGGATTGATTCCATGTGTGCAGTTGTGTCTACCCTTTTCCATGTAGTACGATTCCTGCACCAAGGAAAGGTCATTACTGCTGACCAACTAGCCTTCTTTAATTTCGATTCCCATACTAGCAATGTTACTTTTATCTCGAAGACACCTCCTGGTTACGAGAATGTCAAAGTGGGTCTTCTGAAAGATTCAACTTTGATGGGTACTTTTCCAATCCCACCACCCGATATTCCCCCTCCTTTTGTTGCCTCTATTAACATGATATCCACCACTGTTCGTGAAACCTCTAAGTCATACGACCCATGGGTAGTACATAACCCTGGTGAATACCTTCGTTACGACGACAAGATTCCTTTAAGTCCGGTCGAATCTACTTATCACACTATTCAATCGCCAACCCCCCCTCCCCCTTCGCTCTGTGATTCATCCCCTGATCCTTTCCATGTGATCTTTCCTACTGATGAGATGATTATGTTAGTCATGTCTATGAAAGATACTCCATAGGATGATGGGCATCATCACTCCATTTTCTTTCTAGAACGTGATACCATAGAGAGCTACCAAAGGATTTCGACTCCGTCGAACGTTGTTGTTATTTCTTCAGTTCCTGAGTCAATACACGATGTCTTGTACGAAGGGAACTTGAGTAAAATTTCGCCTACCGTTCCTCTTGACATATCTACTAAACCCAGAGTCATGGAGAATGTTCATATCGGGGCCTCTTGCTCTACATATGAGGTCCACACGTATAAAGCCCTCTTCCAATAATTTCGTGATTTATTTGCCTGGAGTTATGAATAAATGCCAGGTATTGATCCTGATATCATTGTGCATGAGATTATGACATATCCAGACGCTAAACCCATTTGGTAGAGACTTCGCCCAGTCCATCCACGTAAAGCTGCTGCGATCAAGCTTGAGGTTGAAAAACTTCTTAAAGCTGGCTTTATCTATCCCGTGGCTTTGACCAATTGGGTATCCAATATTGTTCCAGTAAATAAGAAGAAAGGAACCATCCACGTTTGTGTATATTATAGAGACATAAATAAAGCTTGTCCTAAGGAAAATTATCCCACCCCTTTTGTCGACCATATCGTCGATGACTTCGCCGGGAGAGAAATATTCTCCTTGATGGATGGTTTCTCTGGCTATAATCAAATTAATATTTTACCCGCAGACCAACACAAGACCACTTTTATTTCCCCTTGGGGAACTTTTTCCTACCGAAAATTACCCTTTGGTCTCAAGAATGTTGGCACGAATTTTCAACGCACTATGTCTTATGCTTTCCATGATATTAAGCACATTGTGAAACCTTATATTGATGATCTATCGATGCATTCCATGCGTCGCCAAGATCACCCGACACATTTAAGGGCCATTTTCATACATTGCCACTATTATCGTATCTGCTTAAACCCACAAAAATGTGTTTTTTGTGTGGAGTCTGGCCGACTTCTTGGTTTTATCGTGTTGATACAGGAGATTCGAGTAGACCCCTTTAAGGTTGAGGCTATCCTTAATCTACCTCCTCCTCCTTCCACACTATGCCAGCTCCAAAGTTTGCAAGGGAAGGCAAACTTTTTACGTCGTTTTATCCCCAATTACGTTGAACTGACAAAATGATTCACTCGGCTACTCAAGAAAGGTTACAATTTTGTATGGGATGATGCCGAAAACAAAGCATTTGAAGCTTTGAAACTTTCCTTAACCCATACACCATTACTGTTTCCCCCTGACTATAGTCGAGATTACTTCCTCTACTTAGCTTCTTCGGACTCTACCATCGCCATGGTCTTAGTCCAAGAGGATGATTTGCATGACGAACATGTGATATACTATTTGATTCAGAGTCTCACGACTACCGAGACTAAATACCTACATGTGGAGAAACTGGCCTTGGCAGTTGTTCACGCTGTTCAACATTTTTCGTCATTATATCTTATTACACAAAACCACTGTTATTTCCGATTGAAACCCCATGCAACATATCCTCACTTGACAATTGCTAGGGGGAAAGTACTCTAAATGGATAGTGATTCTCCATGAGTTTGACTTAGAATTTGAACGCGCTAAGTCAAAGAAATCCTTGGTTTTTTCCGAATTGATATGTGACCTTTCCACTACTGAGACAGAAAATGTGGCAGAGGATTCCTTGCCTGACGAATCCCTTTTTCTGATCAGTTACGATGAAATTTGGTACGGAGATATCATCTTCTATCTCCAGACTCAAACTTTTCGGCCTAACCTATCTAGTACTGATCGTCGTCGTATATGGTATCAAGCCCGCCAATACATCATTCTTGGGGATACCCTTTACCTCCGCAGTGTTGATTCCATTTTTTGACGATGTCTCACCTATGATGAAGCTGAGAAATCTTTGAATGAATGTCACTCTGGAGCATGTGGCGGTCATATGTCTGGGTATGCCACTGCCCAAAATATCTTATGAGCGAGTTATTTTTGGCCTTCTTTGTTTAAGGACTGCATTACTGCTGTTCATAAATGCCATGCTTGCCAAACTTGTAATAACAAGATAAGATCTCATCCTGCTCCCTTAGATCCTGTAGTTTCCATTGGTCCATTTGCCAAATGGGGCATTGACTTCATGACATGTAACCCTCAATCGACTGAGGGGCATGAATACTTCATTGTAGCTATGGATTATTTCACTAAATGGGCCGAGGTGATCCCTACATTTGATAACAATGGGAAAACTGCAACATTGTTCATATTCAATCATATCATTACTT
>JASDQU010503086.1:32224-46113 GCA_032191745.1 Picea mariana
TTTTATTTTCTAGGGATATTTTCACCAACATTAGCTAGGATAGTGCTTTGGAATAGGTTGTAAGACACACTCTCCAAAGCATCAAAACACACAATAGTATCTTGTGATAGGGAGAGTTCAAATCTAATTGCTACATTTTGTCCTGGGAAGCCCTTCTCACACAAGGGTCAAACCTAAGGTCACATTAGGACTAGCAGAGTTACTCACCCTGCTTTGTTGGTCTTAGTGTAGATATTGCGCATATTATTGGGGGTCACTTGAAGGTATACCCACAATTATGAGTGGAAGCCTTTCGAGTTGATTTCGGGCTAGATACGCAACCTTTGCACATGGATCGGACTGTCGACTATTTCCCCAGGAATCACTGTTGTAGTTGATAACCTTAGTAGCCTATCTCTTTAGGTTCTTTACACGAGGTGACTGTGGAGGGGAAAGTCTTCAAAATACCTAGAATCGACGTTGGCCAAACTCACTTGGGCTCCTTGGAGGGTATACCCATGATTATATATGGGAGCTTGCACTAGGGTGTAAGTCCATTAAGTAGGTCGTCAATGTAACTTTTCCACCCGCTTATCCCAACCCCTTTTTGTATTGATTTCGCGACGTTGGATTTTATTGCCAACTAGTGACTTCGAAATAAGAAGGTCTGTTTGCTTGGTTTGATTCCTAGATTTTGTTAGTGAGTGTTGTTTGTTTTCTTTAGTTGGCCATATATTTTTTTCGTTCTTTATTTGATTCATCCAACATCGGCCTTTGCCGTTCACATAGGATGCAAGGGCTACCCCCGGAAGATCCAGAAGGTTACCAACCTTTGCTTCCTAACTCACCAAAAGGCTCTCCTGAGGGAGTAGTCAACAACGAAGTAGCTTCTGAATTTGGAAGCACACACTCTTTAGAAGGATTTCAGATAGTTTCAGATTCCTTAGAAGCTTTCTTACTTCCCCCAAATTTGTTGTTGAGTATTATACAAGATGCATGTATACTTCGAATGAACTTGTTCAGAGAAATTGTTATTGTTGGTAATACCGAAGTACCTACTGGACCTAACGTAGAAGATCCACTTTTTCAAAGTGAATCATTTAGGACACTGGTTCACATTGTCGGGATTTCTAATCCTAGTTCCATCCCTTTGATAGTACATGATCTCTACGACAACCTAGGAGCGAGTCCTGATCAACCTATGGCATCACAAATGCCTGAGACATCTTTTACCTATATGGTACTTTTAGACCATTTCACTGGTACTACCAGTAGTGTCACCACCGTTTCATACCAATTATTGGTTGGTTCTCACTCGATTCTTCCTCTCTAGATGGCCCATTCTATTATGGCCTCACGAGCTACCACGATTTCTACTGGGAATGTGGTCGTCACCCAAGCTCCTATTGGGACACCACTTCCGTCTAGACCTAATCCATCACTTCCCCCTGGGTATAGAGCTCTGAACACTTTCATTGCTATCCCTACCTAGGTTCCATTCGAAGGTTATGGAATTTTCGTTCCTCCTGGGTATAATGCAGTGAGTCAGTGTGTTACTACACCTACTCAGATTCTCTCTGAAGGGCCTCACGTTCCTCCTCCACCTTTGTTAGGAGGATCTCACCATCCTGGCCCTAGTGGCTCCAATCCAGTTGGAGGCACCGATCTTTCTATCACTTTTGGTTTCCATATTCATGTTGGAGGTCAACCTCAAGTTGGGGGGCAACCTCAATTTGGGGGACAACCTCAACTTGGGGGGTAACCTCAAGTTGGAGTCCATAAACCAATTTATGGACAAAACACACATGTGTTACAAACTCAACCTTGGAATCTACCTTTCCAAGGAAATCTACAACCATCTGGGGGGAAATATACTCAAGTCAATTCTTTTTTACCCCCCAACCTCGGTCAATCGTATCCAGGTTCTTTGAATCCAACTTGGGGTCAAATCTTTCAATCTAATGTTCCTTTCTAGGGGAACATCCCTAATCAACCCAACCATGTGGGCTATATGCCTCAAAATCCTCCACAACGGAATCTGTCAGGACTGTCTAATTATATGCAGACTGCTTATGGTCCTACTGGTATACCTACGGGGCTTCCCTCTCAGAACTACCAGTTTCCTCAAGTGAACCGACAGTTTCATTTTCTAGTCACTTTGGATTTCCCTGATTTGTCTAGGTTTTTGAATGATCTTATTATACATTCTCTTTATTGGCCCGTCATACCTGTTAAGTTACCTTCTGACAGTCCTAAATTTGACGGTCAAGCAGGAGAAGATCCGAATAATCATGTTATGGATTTTCATCTATGGTGTTCCTCCAACTCCTTGATGGATGACTCCATCAGATTATGACTTTTCCAATGAACTCTCAAGGGTTCGGTAACAAAATGGTACATCAAGTTACCATGAGGTTTCTTTAAGGACTTTAACACCCTCACCATGAACTTTTTGACACATTACCAGTTGCCAATTCGATATGAGATAGGAACCAAAATTTTGAGTTCTTTTAAACAATCCTCATCCACTCATATTTCTGATCACATCTATGAGTGGAGGAGGAGAAGACGTTTGATCAAAGTTCCTCTTCCTGATAAACTATTAGTTGAGTGGTTTACCAAATCACTCATTGGAACTATCGCTCGTGATGTCGCCATGGGTGGTATTGTCACTAAAGAGCAGATGATTAGTCGTGCTCAATATCTAGATCTCGTTTATTTGCAAACATGAACACTTTACGATTTGATCCCTAACGCTCCTCGTTCTTACACAAACCCTACCCCAACACCTACAATATCTTCTCATGCTACTGATGGTGTGATCGACACATTTCATGATGAAGCTTAGTCCACACACGCCGGTGACACCAATCCTAAATCTAATAATTCTAATGCATAAAATACTCCTACTCCTACTCCTTCCACCGGTAAGACTGCCAAAGTTAATTCTGCTCAATCTACGCCTACCAGAAAGAATCAAAATAAAATGAAAGGGAGGGATAAGAACAAGGTGGACAAGAATAATAATCCACAATATGATAAAGTCAAAATGCAAACCGCTGATGAGAAAGATAAACGTAAACCTCGTTACCCCTGCCTGATTTTTGGTGACGATCATTACACGAAAGATTGTCCGAGATGCACTGAGGTTATTGAGTTCCTCTAAGGGACCGAGAAACATTCTACACCTGTCGTTTTTTCATAGACTTTCCCTTCTCAGTAGCAAGCCCAATTGGTCATTCGTGACCAAGCTTCTCCTTCTACATCATCTTATGTCCTTATGTGTACTGGTGACTCTAAAAAGAATGAAGTTGCAATCGCAACTCAAGCCAAATATTACTTTCCGTCAAAAGAGAAAGTTGATGATATACCACCTTCGTTGGTTCAACCTTCTCCTCCAACTTCACCTCCAAATGATCCTCTTCATCTCGAAAGATCAGGTCTCAATACAATTCTTCTCCCTCCTCCCAAGGGCATTGTTCGAAAGTTTGCATTCAACCCTCATGCACATGCTGCCCAAAACTACAGTATTGTAGAAGACCTTGCACAAGCACACTCTGCGATGTCAGCTCTCAAAGTCCTTCAAAGTTGTTCTGCTCAACGGAAGACACTGTTAAAGGATATCGATGGAATTTATCTGACTGATACTAACTTAATAATATTTGACTTGGAATATCACGTTCCAAGGCTTCCTCCTCAGTTAACATTTTAGATCCAAGTTGTTGTTGAAAACAAGAATATCTGTAGAACTGTTATTGATGAAGGAGCCTCAGCTTGCGTTATGCCCGTCACTTGTTGGAACACTATTGAATCTCCTACCCTCACCGAACCACACAATACACTTAAGGCCTTCAATGGTACAGGTTTTAAACCTTACAATGTTCTTTCATCATTGTCTATTATGTTGGAAGGTAAATCGGTCAATGTCAAGGTTGAGGTCTTTGGTGCACCTCTTGATTATAACCTTTTACTTGGCCATAGCTGGATTGATTCCATGTGTGCAGTTGTGTCTACCCTTTTCCATGTAGTACGATTCCTGCACCAAGGAGAGGTCATTGCTGCTGACCAACTAGCCTTCTTTAATTTCGATTCCCATACTAGCAACGTTACTTTTATCTCGAAGACACCTCCTGGTTACGAGAATGTCAAAGTGGGTCTTCTGAAAGATTCAACTTTGATGGGTACTTTTCCAATCCCACCACTCGATATTCCCCCTCCTTTTGTTGCCTCTATTAACATGATATCCACCACTGTTCGTGAAACCTCTAAGTCATACGACCCATGGGTAGTACATAACCTTGGTGACTACCTTCGTTACGACGACAAGATTCCTTTAAGTCCGGTCGAATCTACTTATCTCACTATTCAATCGCCAACCCCCCCTCACCCTTCTCTCTGTGATTCATGCCCTGATCCTTTCCATGTGATCTTTCCTACTGATGAGATGATTATGTTAGTCATGTCTATCAAATATAATCCATAGGACGATGGGCATCATCACTCCATTTTCTTTCTAGAACGTGATACCATAGAGAGCTACCAAAGGATTTCGACTCCGTCGAACGTTGTTGTTATTTCTTTAGTTCCTGAGTCAATACACGATGTCTTGTACGAAGGGAACTTGAGTAACATTTCGCCTACCGTTCCTCTTGACATATATATTAAACCCAGAGTCATGGAGAATGTTCATATCGGGGCCTCTTGCTCTACATATGAGGTCCACACGTATAAAGCCCTCTTCCAATAATTTCGTGACGTATTTGCCTGGAGTTATGAATAAATGCCAGGTATTGATATTGATATCATTGTGCATGAGATTAAGACATATCCAGACGCTAAACCCATTTGGTAGAGACTTCGCCTAGTCCATCCACGTAAAGCTGCTGCGATCAAGCTTGAGGTTGAAAAACTTCTTAAAGCTGGCTTATCTATCCTGTGGCTTTGACCAATTGGGTATCCAATCTTGTTCCAGTAAATAAGAAGCAAGGAACCATCCACGTTTGTGTATATTATAGAGACATAAATAAAGCTTGTCCTAAGGACAATTATCCCACCCCTTTTGTCGACCATATCGTCGATGACTTCGCCGGGAGAGAAATATTCTCTTTGATGGATGGTTTCTCTGGCTATAATCAAATTAATATTTTACCCACAGACCAGCACAAGACCACTTTTATTTCCCCTTGGAGAACTTTTTCCTACCGAAAATTACCCTTTGGTCTCAAGAATGTTGGCACGAATTTTCAACGCACTATGTCTTATGCTTTCCATGATATTAAGCACATTGTGAAACCCTATATTGATGATCTATCAATGCATTCCATGCGTCGCCAAGATCACCCGACACATTTAAGGGCCATTTTCATACATTGCCACTATTATCGTATCCGCTTAAACCCACAAAAATGTGTTTTTTGTGTGGAGTCTGGCCGACTTCTTGGTTTTATCATGTTGATACAGGAGATTCGAGTAGACCCCTTTAAGGTTGAGGCTATCCTTAATCTACCTCCTCCTCCTTCCACACTACACCAGCTCCAAATTTTGCAAGGGAAGGCAAACTTTTTACGTCGTTTTATCCCCAATTACGTTGAAATGACAAAATGATTCACTGGGCTACTCAAGAAAGGTTACAATTTTGTATGGGATGATGCTGAAAACAAAGCATTTGAAGCTTTGAAACTTTCCTTAACCCATACACCATTACTGTTTCCCCCTGACTATAGTCGAGATTACTTCCTCTACTTAGCTGCTTCAGACTCTACCATCGCCATGGTCTTAGTCCAAGAGGATGATTTGCATGACGAACATGTGATATACTATTTGATTCAGAGTCTCACGACTACCGAGACTAAATACCTACATGTGGAGAAATTGGCCTTGGCAGTTGTTCAAGCTGTTCAACATTTTCGTCATTATATCTTATTACACAGAACCACTATTATTTCCGATTGAAACCCCATGCAACATATCCTCACTTGAAAATTGCTAGGGGGAAAGTACTCCAAATGGATAGTGATTCTCCATGAGTTTGACTTAGAATTTGAACGCGCTAAGTCAAAGAAATCCTTGGTTTTTGCCGAATTGATATGTGACCTTTCCACTACTGAGACATAAAATGTGGCAGAGGATTACTTGCCTGACGAATCCCTTTTTCTGATCAGTTTCGATGAAATTTGGTACGGAGATATCATCTTCTATCTCCAGACTCAAAATTTTCGGCCTAACCTATCTAGTACTGATCGTCGTTGTATATGGTATCAAGCCCGCCGATACATCATTCTTGGGGATACCCTTTACTGCCGCGGTGTTGATTCCATTTTTTGATGATGTCTCACCTACGATGAAGTTGAGAAATCTTTGAATGAATGTCACTCTGGAGCATGTGGTGGTCATATGTCTGGGTATGCCACTGCCCAAAATATCTTACGAGCGAGTTATTTCTGGCCTTCTTTGTTTAAGGACTGCATTACTGCTGTTCATAAATGCCATGCTTGCCAAACTTGTAATAACAAGATAAGATCTCATCCTGCTCCCTTAGATCCTGTGGTTTCCATTGGTCCATTTTCCAAATGGGGCATTGACTTCATGACATGTAACCCTCACTCGACTGAGGGGCATGAATACTTCATTGTAGCTATGGATTATTTCACTAAATGGGCCGAGGTGATCCCTACATTTGATAACAATGGGAAAACTGCAACATTGTTCATATTCAATCATATCATTACTCGGTTTGGTATCCCTCAAGTTATCGTTACTGATCACGGTGGTCATTTTCGAAATTTTATGATGTTTGAACTTACTGAAAAGTTGGGTCTTTGCCATGAAAATTCAACCCCCTATTATCCGCAGGCCAATGGCCAGGTTGAAGCAATCAAAAAATTTCTCATTACTATGCTTCGACGAATGATATGAATTCATAAGACAAACTGACACATGATGCTGTTCTCAGGTTATGGGCCTATCAGACATTTGTCAAGTCCACCATGGGATTTACACCTTTCCATCTAGTTTATGGTATCGAAACTATCTTGCCGATTGAATGTGAAATACCGTCTTTGAAACTGGCCGTTGAACTTCTCCTCAATACCTCTGCCAAAGAGGAGTGTCTTTTGTATTTAATGCAACTAGACAAAACCCATCGCGATGCCTCCTTAGTTATTGAAACCCAGAAGAAACGTGTTAAATCCCAATACGACAAACATGTCAAGCCATGTGTTTTTTCTGAAGGTGATCTAGTTCTCCTTTATGAGCAAGATCATGATTTGCTAAGGGCCTGTAAATTTGAGGCCATGTGGCGAGGTCCTTATATTGTCAAACGTGTGTTGGAGAAGGGAGCTTATGAGTTGGTTGATTATGATGGAATTCCTTTGAGTGAACCCAGAAATGAGATTTAATTAAAGATGTACTGTGCTTAAGTCATTTTTGCATGAGTGCTTGTACTTTAGTGTATCATACTTTAGTGTGATTTTTCATTGTTTGGTTTTGACCTTCAGCTACTTACCTTACATTGTGCTTGGTTTCTAGATGTTGGTGTCTTCGCTACCCTACATTGGCTTCATTGATGGCGCTAGTCGCAGTACTTAGAACTTGACATCTGCTGCTTGAGAAATCTATGCACCTACGAATGAATTGATTAATCTACATGGTGTTTGCCTCGGTCATGCAACTAACAATATCGAGGAATACAATGAAGTCATCAAATTATTGACCGACGTTGTTTCACTTGGAATCTACAATCTTATTGTACGACTCAATTCACAGTTAGTAGTCCTACAGTTGAGTAATGTTTACTCCATTCGAAGTCCTACGTTATTAAGGATATATTTATGAATTCGCCTCTTGGAACGTCATTTTAATTACATTGAATATCAACACATTTCTAGATGTCTAAATACATTAACATATGCATTGACTAATTATGTGTTAGACAAACATTTGAGACATTTATAAAATCCAATCACATTTTGTATATACAATAAGTAGGCCGGTAGAAGCCTCATATATATATATATATAATGATAAAAGTTTTACAAAAAGTGTTTTTGTCTGAAGACCAAAATATCAAAAGTGTGAAGCACATGGCTTCATATACAAATAGAGCATCAAGTATGCTTCTTTCTATAACATGCGACTGCCCGTGCTAATCTACGGAGCAGTTGACCAATGGAAGCCGACACACCCACTGTATGGTGCTGATAATGCCTCAGGATATCGTCGATGGAGGCATCCGTGATGTTCATCGTGAGCCCCTCTATATTCTGTTCTAGGATCTCGTAGTCAACAAAAACTACTCCTGCTACGTCATCTCTCTCCCCTCGCCTCTGGATGGGGGATGAACCAGGAGGACAATAAGGTCCCATGTCTGCATCAACAAAGAGCATTTGATTAGTCATCGGATAAACAACATAAAACCATTTTATATTAAAAATCACAAAAAACATCATAAAAACAAAATGTCCTTCTTATCTATGTCCCCCCATTGTGAACCTTCTGGAAGAACTAGGTCCGAATCTCCACGGAAGTCGAGTTTGACACACGCATAGTCATCGACCATGAGAATCTGGTTCCTCAACCAATCAAAGAAATAGGACCAGTCACATGCCATTCCATGAGGTCGACCCACCTCTTCATTCTTAGATCCTGTGGGGCAGGTATACCCCACTCTACCTGCAAGCACAAAGATGAGACCCTCTCCAGGAAGGACACCAAAATTGAACTGTATCCAAACTGTTTTAGCTCACCACTCCTGTACTTAGTCAATTGTTTTTTGATACTTTTGAGAATCCCTTCACACTAATTGAAAACTCGGGGCTCCATACATTCTAGCGCATACTGAAAATAGCTCTGAAGATCCATATGGAGAGCTGCATTCCCTACCATGCGTGTGATGGTGTAGAGGATGGTTCGTAGAGGCAAGTCTTGGACATCTTTTATAGCGACTTTACTGCTATGATTCAAAGTACCTGACACATAATGTGCACTGATATAGTGGCTCATAGGCTCGCCACCTCCCCTGCTACCTGTAAGCATGACTCGGGATTCATGGTGAGATAGCCCGGTCAAGAAGTAGATATCATCGATATCTATCGTAAGGATGTGAGCACCCACACAGAACACTTGTTTATTCACATCCCACATGTGAACTAGGTATTCAAGTAACCTCAGTTGGATCCTCATGCCCTGGATCTTAAAGAATTTTAATAGTCCACACTGCTAGAGGGAATTTACCATTCTCAGGTGATCCCCGACAAAGTAGTCTTCCTCCTCGTGCTCTCTCTCTCGCCATTCCAACATTCTTACCATGGAAAACCTGCAATGGAACATAAAATAGAGATTGACATCTTCATCTTCTCACTGGAAACTTTTTATTGGAAAACACATCTCAAAAAACTTTTTGAACTGCACACGTCACAGGCCTGGGCGTCCGTACAATGCAGAGTCGTTGTAGGCTATCTTTAAGGCCACTTGTGGTGACCCTGGGTCATCACAGGGCTCGATATGGGGTGCCTGCGACGACTTCCGTGCATAGGTACCCTTGAAAACTTAACTCAAAAAGTCATTTTTAACCAACAAAAAGAAAATGTTGATCCATGAAAAGTTGAAAGAGATGAAAATTACCTATTCTACGGAGACTGTTCGTCAAATGATCAATCATGCATTCCGCAATCCGCAGTGAAAAATTGAGGTAAATAGGGGTTTTGGAACAAAGTTTGGGTGAAATAACAAATGAAATAGTGAAATGAAGTTCTTACCCATTTTTATTGACTTTTTTCACTTTTTTATTTTATATTATTTCACCTAAACCGTAAAGTCCTAACAACGTTGCAAGTGTTTGATTTTTTGCAGATGAAAAATATAGGAGTGAAACATTGAATAAGGATACGCCTTTTTGGTTTTCTTTTATACATTTGTCATGTGTACAGATTCTTCTAGGGTTTTTCAGGAAAAAATCTGAGCTTAGTTTTTGTTTTTTCTCGTTCTCGTAAATCAATGAGAATGTAACCGGGTATACTTTTGTCATTTTTTCGTACTCGTAATGGTAACACAAAAAACAAAATCTATGGAGTATCCTTTAATCTCTTTTCACGCTCCGTAAAAATGAAAATATTTCTGAGCGACCTTGTTCTTTTCACGCTCGTAAAAGTATATGAAGAAAACATTTGATGAGTGGTAGGTTATCACTTTTTCAGTCTCATCAGATTAATTTACAAAAAATGAACTGATGGAGTTCTGTTTAAGTGTTTTTCAAACTCTCTAAACATGAAAACCCTCGAGTTTTCTCTCTTTGGACTCGTTAAACAAACATCGAAAGACCTGTCTGGGACAAAACCACTCCTTCTTAGGGTTCATTAAACATACTCCTAGGGACTCGCCTGAAGGATGAACTTACATAAAAAATCATATGTTATCCTCCTCAAGATTGCGTAAAAATAAAAAGGTACTCGTCAGAAATGGTGGGGGAAAATTTGGGAAAGAAATGTGTCTCTGTATCCGTGTTAGTGGTAGTAATAGTCGCTCTTGAACATGACACCCCCCTTCATCATTGTATCTGGGTTGGGAAATCCATTTGTCTCTCGATTGACCATCCGCATGTCCATATTTTGGGTCCTCCTTGAGTTAATTCTGCGAAGACCATTGTCGTGTCATTCATATGTTCAAGAGAAGTCCAACCTTAACAAGCCTTCTATTGAGTCGTCCATTTGTAGTCTTAAATCTCCTACCATGTCGACCTTCCCTATGTCAGTTTCAAATCACTTCATATTCCAATCTAATTCAAATTTGTTACTTATTTTGTGTCATTTATGGGGGATACATCAAGGCCATCCCATGATGATTCTTTTCCTGTTGACTTCAACTCATTATCCAGGAACAAGACTTAGAAATCATTTAGTACCTTAGAACCTGCATGCCTCAATGACAGATTTCTTCTCTTTCAACAGTGGGTTCACATCATTGACCTCTGATTGGAAGATTCTATCGAGTGTTCGACTTCAACTCATTTATTCACATTCGTTGGATTGTACTGGGGTACCTTGGGAGTCATTGACATCAATGGTGATTTCTCTTGCACTTGTTAATGATTTTCATTAATGACTAGTAATAAAGTGGTTTCTACCATGTTCGACTTCAACACCTGTAATCACATGGTTAGATTCGTACTCAGGGATGATGGAAATGAAGACCCTAGATCATACCATTCCGATCCAGGTTGCGACAAAGTATTCATGATTTGTATTTGACACTTAGATCCACTTTGTATGTCTCGTGTCTATGTCCAAATTTGAATTCTTTAGAGCATAGATCCATAGTGTATTTTGGGTGGCTATGTTGATTCACGATGACATGGATCCACGGTGTATGTTTAGTGGCCATGACTCACTTGAAATTTTTGTAATTTGAGTATGGGAATGCCTACCTCAGACAATGATATATTATTATGCTGATGCTTGACTATTTGCAGGTTCCCAAACAATGTGATCCTTGTTTCTGATACACACATTCTACAAAGTATTTCGGCTGTCACGAGTTCCAATCTCATACTTTGGGGGGCATTCTGTTACACATTATTTTGGTCACCCCAGTGAGGAAAGTGTTTGTCTTTCTCTTCTCAAAAACCCTATTAAGGAAGGTTTTCACAGGCTGCACCATATGCAGGGTGCGATGATCCCTGATTGTCGCCTCCTGACCTAAAGCTAGGTTGCGATGTCTCCGCAAGCTTCTCTACAGCTAAGGTGCGATGATGTCAAAAGACTAAGAAAATAGTAAGTTTCACGAATGTTCTAGAAGGGGACTTCTAGAAGATGAGGTGGCATCCATATGGTTGGGATCTTACTCGCTTCTCTGATTTGGTGGGATCATCCTAATCTCTTCAACCATCTCTCTTTCCCTTATATAAAGAGGGATTTCTCATGGAAAAGGATAAGGTTAATGAATATTGAATAGGCTAAGATTGTATGCAGAGTTCTGCATTGGATCATTCTTGAGAGCCTCATTTCAGTTCATCAAGTCATTGCGGATCTTGTTCATTCAAGATTGGAGAAAGTGTGTGTGTTGGAGCAAAGGGTCATCGTAAGGGGACCTTGCAACATCAAGGCTTTGGTTGTAATCTCCACTTTCACTTTAATATAATATAGTGATATGTTTCTTTCCCATAAAACTTATCTCGTTTTATTGTATGATTCCTTGATCACGTGCATAAGTTCTCGTTGAGTATAATGGATTTATTTCACTTTGGTTGGCTTTTGTTCCCTTGCAGATTCAATATCACAGGAGCACCGAAGTGGAGCTAGGATGATAACAACAAGAGGAAGCAACATTTAAACAATATGTTACCTATCTTTTGTTAGCTAGTAAACTCAATAGTTAGAGCTTAGGGAAAGCGTCATATTCTGTTCTGTTTTTTTCTAGATCTAGATGTATCTAGGGAGATCTGTTTATGTCCAAATTTACCGATAAGTACCATAACACTCATGGGAAAGAAGTGTCCCATAATGCTGCAAGTATCTCATACTCAAACCTGGAACTGAAATATCATCTTGTAAGAACTAAGAAATCACTGAAATAAGATCTGAACTCAACACCTGTAAGAAACCATCCTCTAAATGTCCATAAAAAGAGTCACTGTGCCTGGAAGACCTATGAATGATGATCTTGTGCTATCAAGAAGAGCCTCTGAATGCCAGCCTGAAAGGATAGACTGACCCTTTGACCATCCAAATATCAAGGGTGAGATTTTGGGGTCAACAAATGGCGACTCACAAGGGTGGCACCTCCTCCGGGTCTCGAGAACCTAGAAGTCATGTCTGCCACTAAAAACCATCTGATGCCAATGACACCAAAATAATGATGCCAAGGGGGTCAAACTAATAACCATAAAACCTGCTGACTGATACCAATAACTAGTCCATTGGGCCATGGAGTCAAGCTCCACAAACCATGAAACTCAAATAAGAATGCCTCTGAAAGACACATGAAAGGGAAAAATCTGATTTGAAAGCTGCTACACTCTGAAACTGCTGCCACTTGCCAACCAATGCACTGCTCTATGTGGTAGATGTGCTGATGTTGACACAAAAGAGGTAGTCACTTAGTCAGAGGCCAATAAGGTGAACCCCTGCTAATTGCGAAGGTCACCCACCAATGATGACAAAGGGGCCTAAGGCACGAATAGAATCTGTCATAAAGAAATATGATCTAGAGTCGAATCATGAAAAGAGTCACTTGATCAAGGCCCAATGATGCTCAGCCATGTCAGGTGCGAAATGAATACCAATGAGGCTTGCAACCATTAAGGTCTTCAACACTCCTGGGTTACCTGTAGATAAGGTGTCAGTGTTGATACAAGGCAACCTACTGAAAAAAGGAGCAATGATGACTCTCCTCCCCCAGTGCAAAGTGAACAAAGTGAATCAAAATGTGTGGTGGATCAAACAACTAAAACTTGGTATCATATCCCTATGCTGGACGAGGGGACCCTGTAAGATGGTAAAAACTCAGTGAAGCAATGATGAAAGACATACACAATCCCCTATGTCTTTCATTCTACCCCCCTACTCTATGATCAAGTGATGAAAAAGGATCCCTCATCCGGACTAGAAATCTAGACTGACACAAACATCTGGCATGAGGCCACTGACAAGTAGGAAAGTCTTTTGACAAGCACAACATATCTGGAAAGTGGAAAGTCTTCCTAGGAAGCAGGAAGTAAAGAAAAGAAAATTCCTAATCTATCATAACTCAAACCACATGCTGGAAAAGGGATAGTGGGCCAATAAATCTAGTCTAGACTAAAAAATGGAAAGCATCAATGAAATTTATGCTAGGATAAGGAAGGTGACAGTAAATGAAAAGAACAAACATCTAAACTAATGCCCACACATACCCAAAAATGTTGAAGGGGTTAAACC
>JASDQU010503087.1:27306-50155 GCA_032191745.1 Picea mariana
GCATTAGTACAAAACTGGTAATTGCCATTACTCCTGCACTAATGGCTACCAGAGCCATAAACTCCTCCATCCTCCTGGTCTTTTCATCTTGTAGGGGGTTCTATATTGGGCATTCAGGTGCTGTTCATAGACTCATTTTGCTTGTTTTTCTCCATGCCCTAGATTGCACCACTGTTGATTCCATTTGCTCTGTGCTCTGCTTGGCCATGCCTCGCGAGAGAGGTTAGCCCTTACGAGGGCTAGCCTATTACAGATGGTTTGGCAGACAAAAACACACATGACCATCTTCTTTAGCTCTCATCCCAGGCGACAACTTAGACCACCCACCTTCTTCTGGTCATAATTGGTATGAAGAGGTTCAACCAGAGCCTCGTCCTTCAAGCACAAAGGGTCTCAATGGAGGCTTCTCGGTGGAAGAAGAAATTCTGCCCAACTAGGAGGAAATTATGCCTTTCCTATCGTCAACTACCTTGGAGCAATGACCGACCACTTGCACCACCACCCCTTTCCAGAAGCCAACTGAGGCAAGATGCATTGTGGAAGAGGAAATCTCTCTTCAGGAGGAACACTCAGGACATAATTCGATTACCACTATGGAAGAGGACCATGCCATGGAAGAGGACCTTGCCACAGATTCCGCCGCTACAAATGATTTCGTCGTTGCTACCATGGAAGAAGACCCTGGAACACACGAGGCAGATGATGAAGCTGATGAACAAGCTCACCCGACTCCCAACGCTTGCAGGCTAATGGAAGACCACCTGGTCTTGATCTTCGATATGCGTAAGGATTTGGTAGAGAAACACCATTGCTAGAGCACCCTCAACAAGCGTTTGGACGTCTTGTATGACTCCCTATCAAGCGAGCCAGAGAAAAGTCGATGCTCAACTTGCTGTCATCCTTTCATCTTCCGACTTCACCAAAATGAACGCTCTGGTTCGCCCCATGTCTAGTGCTCTTACAATTTTTTTCTCTAGTCTAATTGTTAAGTTTTTGCACACCCCAGACTATGGTTCTAGATCGATAGTTGGTCGGGTCACTCAGTCCACCGCCTGTTCTAGTTTCCACGCTTGTTGCAGAACATGTGGCAAGTCCCCATGTTTGTTCATTGACAATTGTCCTTTTTTTAAGGTTTAAGAACAATGAACAATTGTCTTGTCCACGCGTTCTGGTTTCCACTGCGGTGACAAAACAAATGACGTGATATAGTGTATACTCAGACATGTGTGTTTTTTGCTAAGGCAAGGCAATGCAATATTTTTATTTACAAAAAATAATTTCACCTATGTAATGGCATTATGACTAAGATACCATTATCTATTTAAATCAAATGCTATTAAACAATATAATACCCACTTCTTACCAAAATTTTAAGTCCTTGATTAGAAAAATACATGTCATCTTTGATATAATTTATTTAAAAATCATATTATCTCTCATTCATATATATATATTATTTAATGAAACATTTAATAAATTATAAATATATTATATTATAATTAACCACTCATTTCGTTATTAAATATATCTAATCTCACACACTAAATTAAATATAATGTTCATTATATATATATATATAGTGTATTTAATGAAACATTTAATAAATTATAAATATATTATATTATAATTAACGACTCATTTTGATGTTATTAAATATATCTAATAACACACACTAAATTAAATATAATTTTCATTAATATTGAATAAGGGTATTATTGATATAATGTCTTTATAACTTGTCCTTGGAATGGTGAGCGAATGTGAGGTGGCCATTGAACGGCCAGATTGGAATTTCAATTCCAAACGGAATTTATTAGAGACATAACAAACGGGGTATCAAAAGAGCCTTGCGAAATGGCCCCACATCTTTCCTTGCGTCAAGAATGACGAGGGAAAGTAGACGAGTGGAGTATTTCCCAACCTTCGTGAAGTTAGATCGTACGAAAAAGCCCTCCCACTTGTCTTATCATGGACCGCCATATTCACTAAAAGAACAAGAAAAGGCAAGTAAAGCATAGTATATGGAATATTCTTTTTAGTTTTGGGTATTGCTAGGGTTAAATTGGACACTACGTGGAACCACTCTCTTCATTACCCTTTATTTCTTCACATCTCAAGCATCTCTTTTTGGAATATCAAGCATCTTCATGGGCCATTTCCTTTGTGATCATGTCATTGTAGAGGACATTTGGCATATACACGGGTCACTGAGTGTTTGCTTTGTTTAATTTGTCTTTTTCAAATGTTCAATCAATTCTTTACAAGGAATGAAGGATGTTGGGATCTTGATGGAGATATATATGGGATTTTGATGGAGATATATGTGGGATATGTAATGGAATAAATGTATCCGTATACGGGATCCACATGTATAATAAGTGAGAATCTAGAGAGAACTAAGTTGTAGAAAATTAAGTGGATTGTAGAAGGAGGATGAGTAATATGGAGGCATTGTTTTTCAAATTTTCAGAGGGTGGGAGACGGACCAGAGCTGCCATGAATGAAGAACAATCAGGGTTACTTTTTTTCATAGCCTATAACAGTGTAAATATGTTTCGGTCTTCTGTTCCAGTCCTTTACGTGATGTTTAGAGGTTGTTAGACTTTGTTTTTAGTTTTTTCCCATTTTGGAAACTGAATCGGACTTTGGTTTTTACTTGCACCTTGTAACTATACCTAAAGTTTGTTTTTAGCGACTTAAATCCACTGTTTCATCTGTCAGAGCACATCATATTTTTTTTTTATCGAGAAGGTGGGGTCATTTCCTACATTAAACTTATCGTTTTTCCCAAGGGGCTTCACTTAGTGGATTCCAGATGGCCTCTTCCAGGCTAGACTCTATTAATGCGGAGGTACAGGCTTTGATGAGTGAGCCTATAGATGAGCTTTGGTAGTTAGATGCAGTTAATACCAAACTTATTACTCCAAAACTCACTTTGAACCCTACGCATTTTCCTTCCGAAGCTCCTGGTATCCCTTTGGTTACATAGGCATGTTGTTCCTCATACTCTGCACATACCCATTCTTTGATACCTTTTTACTAGCACAATCTGTTGATGATGTAGGGGACATTCCGCTGGTCCAGAGATGTTCTAAACTTGTAAATGGTAGTGCTGGCTTAGCAAAGAACGAGGCGAACTCCATGCCGATTGTTGTTGGTGATAGGGCGTATCAAAAACAATAGAAAGCCTCGAAAGAGGTTAAGAGGATGGTTCTCAGAGCTGACATAGGTTTAGAAGATAACTGTAGGCTCACTTTATGCAGACTTGTAGGAAAATTTGCATATCAAAGTATGATTGTTGAAAAACTTACTGTTTGGTTAGAGTAGATTTGGGTTCCGGTCATTGATTACCTCCCAGACATGTACAATTTATCTAAAGGTTGGATAGGCTTTCTATGTAGAAGCCTGAAAGACACAACATTATTGTTGAACTCTTATTGGGTGGATGGAACAAATAGCTTAATGCTAAAGAGATGGAGATTAACATTCAACCCGGACATTGATTTTTTCCCTTTTAGACACATTTGGGTCTTACTTCTAGGGTTACCCTGGTTTTTATGGAATGTTGGAGCCTTAAAGGCTATCGGTAATTCTCTTGGTAAGTTTATCATGATAGACGAAAGAACTCTTTTGGGGTCTGCGAGAAAGGTTGGAAAGGTGATGGTAGAAATTGATATCCAGCAAGGACTTCTTGCTACTTTAGAAATAGAGTGGCGAGGAAATATTATACTGCAGAAGCTTGATTACTTAGGGATTCCTTTCCGTTGTAGTTTCTACAAAAGAACTACTCACCTTCGACATGAGTGCCGAGGGAAGATATTACATGAATAGTCGATGGAACCTAATAGAAGGTACTACACACAGCCTGATACATCGATGGAAACGAGTTTTGAAGGTCTTGCTGGCAGAGTTTTGAGCTTTCGGGAGCCCTCCACAATGGTTTTAGGTAAGATTCAATCCTATTGCCCATCCTTCTACCATACACTAACTTCAGGGGAAAGAGATATGGTATTATCATCTGTTTGGCTTAAACAAGTTATAGTTTATGTTGTCTTGCCACCGTTATTTGCTAATGGACACTCGGGCGACACTGTTGACGTAGTTGAAGACTCTGAATCTCCTTCTAGCTCTCAGGCTGTCTTTAAGGTTATGGAACCTATGGCCCATGTGAATCGACAGGAAGTGTCTATTGATTTACCCACTAACGGTTCCCCTACCTTAGAACCCTCTTCTCTAGATGTGTCAACTTTATCCCTAGGCACTAGTCAACTTGATTCGGTTTCACCTAATTTTCTTCCCAGATTCCATGAATCGGAAGATGAAGGTTCAAATTTGACGACGGTACTTGGTTCACTTATCCCTTTTATATGTGGAAATGAGTCCACTGTCAAACTACTGGTCTTTCTTGGAAAACTTGAAACGATCCTGGAGACTACCCTTGGGGATACCAGTGGGAAAAGTACTGAAGGGGGGGTGATTGGGAAAGAGTTTTCTTGGTCACGTGGTTTAGGTATTGAGCACTCGCCGGTGAAAACTCGAAGTGATAGAAAAAAAAAAAACCATTGAAAAGGTTGTTGAACCTTCTTTCTGACCTTCTCCAGATGGTGGGCCCCTTAGACTCCTTAGAGCAATGAAGGCCCTTGCTCGCTCCAAATAATGTTATTACTATCTCTCAATATAAGGGGAATGAGAGGCATCCTAAAATTAGCCTCTGTTCAGGGATTACTTGATAAAGTGCGGCCAAACATTATTTTTCTTCAGGAGACGTTAGTTCATGCTAAGAAAGATCGTGCCTTTTTTAATTTACTTAGACCTCCTTGGCACTATTGTGCAGAAATTCTGTGGGGGAATCTGGGGGTTTATTGGTTTCATGGGACCCAAACTCCTTTGAACTAATGCCCTTTCTCACTTGCGGTGTAATGTTATTGATAGGTTTTGATCTGCAAAGTAATAGATAAATATCCTTTTTAAATATCTATGGTCCATGTTCGGAGTGTAAATCGTTTTGGGAAAGGCTGGAGAAGTCTATGCTTTTAGCACAAAAGAATTTAGTACTTGCTAGTGATCTCAACTTGACTCTGTCATCTGGGGAGATTTGGGGAGGAATACATACTTTGGGTACTCTGGCAAGCTTTTTTATTAGTTACTTCCTGATAGATATTGTTCCTGGTACTTTGATGCCAACATGGAGGAACGACTGTGCTGGTAATGAGGCTATTTCTAAGCGACTTGATCGAGCACTCATATCAGAGGATATTTTGACATCGGTGGGGGTGTATAGGGCATGGGTTAAGTTCACCTGTATATCTGATCATGCACCGATTGTATTACAGCTTGATTCGACTTTGACTTTCAAAGCTTTTCCTTTCAAATTTAATCCATTGTGGTCGAAAGAAAGTCTCTTTATTGAGTTTGTACAGAAACTTTGGAGAGATCCTAAGTTTCTAGTGGAGGATGGAAGACAAATGAGACTTGTTTGGAAACTAAAGGAGTTGAAAATATTAGCAAGAGCCTGGAAAAAGGAGGTGAGGTATCTTAAAAACTCGAGACTAATGGAGTTGGAAAAGGAGATATCATTTAGATTACAGAATCAAACTGTTGGTATCTATAATAATTTTGGCGAACAGTCTCTCAAGTTACTAGAACAAGAAAGATCAAAGATACTTATTGATACAGAGGAACAATGGCGGCAATGCAGTCGGGCCATTTGGTTACAAAGTGGATATCTTAATACTATATTCTTTCATAGTTATGCGAGTTTTAGGAGGAATAGAAAATATCTTTGGGAACTAAAGGATGAGGAGGGATAGACACACAATGGCCAGGGAAATTAAAAAAAAGATGCTTATCATCACTTTAAAGATTTTTATAAAAATGGGATGAGTCCTCTAGTAAGAAAGCAAGTTCATATAGTTGCCTTATATAATGAGATGATAAATAATATGGAAGCCGAGGCTTTATTCAAATCGGTTAATTTATAGGAACTTTAGGAAGTTTTATACACGTTCAAAATTGACAAAAGTCCGGGCCCAGATGGCTGGACTGTCGAGTTTTTAAAGGATTTTTTTGGTAATGTAGGGGAAGACCTACTTGGAATGGTGGAGGAGTCTAGGGAAAAAAGGTGTTATAGCAAGCGCATTAAACTCTACTTTTATCACCCTTATTCCAAAAGTTAATAAACCTCATCTCTTTGGAGATTTTCGTTCAATTTCTCTTTGTAATCTATGCTATAATATTATCTCAAAGGTTGTTGAAGATTGCATAAAACCTTTTTTCTCTAGATCACTTTCTGAAGAATAGTTGGGATTCCTCCAGGGGAGATAGATATAGGATGCTATAGGTACAGTACATGAATGTGTCCATAGCATAAAGAAGAAGAAAATTAAAGCACTGGTTCTAAATCTTGATTTACAGAAAGCATATGATTGTGTCAACTGGGATCTGCCGAGATTAATTTTGCTTCAAAATGGTATGGGAATCAATATGACTAATTGGATTATGAGTTGAGTAGTTTCCACTTCATAATAATTTATGGTAAATGGTGAAGCTATGAAGTTCTTTAAGAGTAGCAGGGGACTACGACAAGGTTGTCCTTTATCCCCGTTACTTTTCATACTAGTCATGGAAGGATTGAGCCTACTACTGAAAGCTAGTCAGAATGATGGTATATTTACAGGTATTTCGGTTATGAGATCTTTAAAAAATTTACACATACCTTTTGTAGATGACATGGTCATTTTAACAAAAGCTACTATGCAGGAGTGGTGGGAGATTGACAAAATTTTGATTTTTTTTTGTTTAACTCTAGGCTTACAAACAAATGTGTTAAAATCTACTTTTCATCATGCTGGATTAACTTGTTTGGATCTAAATGTTTTCAAAGTTGTTTTTCTGTTTAAATTTATATCGATGGATCTGGGATTCAAATATCTGGGTTTTTATATCAAAGCAGGGGCACAATGCTTGGAGGAATGGAGCTGGTTACTAAAAAAATTTGAAAAGAGAATCAATAACTGGTGTTGTCGTTGGTTGTCATTGCGAGGTCGTTTAATTCTACTCAAAGCAGTTTTAACCAGTCAATCGGTATATTGTCTCTCCATGGCAGTTGTTCCCATTTCAATTCTAAATTTGGTGAGAAGGATGATGTACAACTTCCTGTGGAAATGAGATAGTGTATCCCATCATTTACATTTGTGCAACTGGGAGAAGATATCTGTTCCAAAATCGATGGGGGGATGGGGCATTCTCAATATCTTTGATTTCAGCAAAGCATTAACAGTAATCACCCTCTGGAGAGTTCTCATGGGGAAAGGTATTTGGCATAAGATAATCATGGATAAATATCTTGGAAACAAAAAATTTACTACTTGTATAAGATCTAGTTCCTTCATACAAAATGAAGTTTCAAAAATTTGGAGTGGATTATCGAAGGTGACTTATTTTATATTACATGGTATAAGATGGAATCCAGGATCGAGAGATCTAGTGGCCTTGGGGAAGAACCTTATTTTGGGGATTGGGAACAGTTCTTATTTATCCACTCCATTACAGGCATCATTAGAAGAAAAAAATTTAGTGACTTTGGCACAGGCACAGAGCCCATTAAATATAAAAAATCTTCCAGATTATTGGGTGAAGAGTAATGAACTGGGACTGGAAGATGACCTGGCTATAGAATGGGATTTATTTAGAAAAAACCTCATTGATGCCGGGGTGATACTACAAGAAGGTTTAGACCAAGTTATGTGGATGGGCGGGGACAACCCAGGAAACCCATCGGCAAGGAAATTTTATTTAAGCATTGTATCATCAAAATGCTTAACCAAAGTGGAGAAGTGGAGATTATCGATTTGGAAGTGGAAAATTCAGTTAAAAATAAAGCTCTTCATTTGGTTAGTAATTGAAGAAAAAGTACTAACTTGGAATATGGTGCATAGGAAAGGATGGGAGGGCCCGAGTCGTTATCCACTTTGTAAGAAGGATTTGGAAACTCCTTTCCATATTTTCAAACTATGTCCCTTCACTTTAACAGTTTGGAAATTTTTAAAACAAATTTTAATCCTTGATGGAGAGTGGACAGGGAATTCTCTTATGGAATGTTTGAAAAACTGGTATTTGATCAAGAGGGTGCCTACAACGATTGCAACATATGTTATTTGGTTCACTTGGCTCAAATTCAATAAGGCAATATTTGAGGAAACTACACCTTCAGTGCACTCGATTATCTATAAGACCATGGCTTGTATTAAATTTCCCAACAGTCAGGTAAAGTCAGGAATTCCAAAATCTATTTGGATACATCAAAGTTGAAATACATCTCTTGCCTAGTTCGATGGAGTATCTACAAAATATGGTGATAGGAGTGGGGAAGGAGGAATCATAAAAACCTAGAATTCAAATGTTTATAAATGGACTTTCTTCTGTGGTAAAGGTACAAATGCGAGGGAAGAGTTCTTGGGAGCATGGGTTACCTTATTGTTAGTGAATCGTTTGGAAATTCCATGTATCCATGTTATGGGAGACTCCAAGGTTGTTATAGATTGGATCAATGATAAGGGAATACTGATGGTGACTTCCATAGAAGGTTGGAAGAAAATAACGAAGATACTTATTTAGAAATTCCAATCTATTGATTTTCAACATATCTTTAGAGATTTTAATATTGATGCAGACTCTCTTTCTAAGAAGGCTATGATTGAACCTGAAGGAATGGTTACTTTTTATAAATGGACAAATGGAGATGAAGGCCCGAGAAGACAAATAAAAATTCATTGAAGAATCTGCTTTATAGAAGTAGATATAGAAAGATGAATTATGTTTTATTAGGGCATTTTTGGTTATATATCCGGTTTATATTATCCAGTTTACATCAGAAATAGTGGCAGTTGTATTGGATCTCAATATGAACTATTACTTTTTGTAAGTTTTTGGGCTGAGATGAATGCCATTTTTTTTTTGGAAGTAATTGAGGATTTAGAGAGTCTTGTAAGTGTACTGAAAGATGAAAAAATTATATGTATAATATAATTTGAGCCAATTTTGTCCCTGGAAAAAAAGAAGTGAGAATATAGAGAGAGTGTTCAATATGGTCATTAAAATAAATATGAATTAATAATTTGGTTATATGGATGTATTGATATTGTTTAGATGAGGTTCTCCTATGTATACATAATTGTTATGTAACTCATCATTATTATATCTTTGAGAGTTTTGTTCCACACCTATATTTCTTGTATATAGTGTGTTTTTTGGTTTCTTATGTTTTTTTTACGTAAGCTAAGATATTATATATCAATATGATACAAAAATGTACATATGTCCATGTCTAAGGCCTACCAAGATGGAAACCAGGCCTCAAAACCATATCACAATATATTTTGGTAGTGCTTTAATAATGTTTTTAAACAAAAAAATGAAGAACAAAGAGTCTAATTGAGCTATTCATAACAACTATTATAACATAACTGATCAGGGATCCACTGATCTGAGTGAATAGATATGGGTTGTTTTAGTAGTGATGGATCGTTTTAGTAGTGACGTGATCCAACTAGGGGTTGGGTATGTTATAAAGTGGTATCAGAGCTATTGGTTCAACACTGGACCCATATGGGCCAAGAACCGGTGTGAATTTGGATAAATTCGTTGTTACATAATTTGGTCTAAGTGAATATTACCAATAGCTATGGGATGATTATCAATCTTACCTTCCACTTCAATCATGTGCGATTGATAGTCTACTTACCTATTTTCCAAGGTTGCATAGATCATTGGCATGCTCTTTCCCACATCCTCTACACTCTCCTCCTTCTTGACGCTATGCAAATTTTTCATCTTATCTCCTCAATGAGGAAAATATTTATACATGTGATCTTATTCACACCCCCAACACTTTATGGGTCATTGCCTTGGCCTCTTTCCCAAAGAATCTGTCATTTTCTGATCAAATTGACATGATTTTCCTTGCTGATATGATTGAGATCTATTTATTATGAAATGTGTCTTGAATCCTTTCTTCCTTTGATCCATATTTCCTTTCTTATTGTCATCCCAGGCCCTTTGGAAAGTCAACTTTCCTCTATTCTGCTGATACAAATACTTGGCCTTTCTTATGGCTTCTTCTAAACTCTTGGGCTCATCAAACTAAATTTTATCCTTGTAAAAGGATGGCAATCCACTCAAGAACCTATGAATTTTTACCTTCTCATCTCTGTTGAAGCTCACATACCTGATAAGTTCCAAGGAAATTCTCTCATATTAATCCATGGTCATGTTACCAAGTTTGAGTTCAAAGAACTCTTGCATCTTCTTGTCGTAATATTGTTTTGACAAGTACTGCTGCTAAAAATATTTCTTGAATTGCTTCCAAGAAATTATCATCTCATCAAGGTTCTTAACCTACTTCAGTTGACCCCACCAGATAAATGTCTTCCCTTGAAGGTGGTAGGCTACAATTCGGGCTTTTTCATTTGATGAGTAGTTATGCAATTGGAAATATTTCCTCATTCCCAACAACCATGCTTCTGCATCTTCACCTTTCTTGTTTTCTACATCAAATGATGGTGGCTTGATTTTCCTCAATTCCCCTTGCAAGCTATCTGACTCATGTCTCATTCTCTAGTACTTGACAAGAGATATACGTGGGATTCTTGTTGACCTTGAACATGAATATGTTTTTCTAGTTGTGTTCCTTGGGGAATGATGATGTTGTTGCCTTCTAATACTCCTTGATTGTCTAGATCCTCCTTCCTATCATGAGACCTTGACACTTCCACTTGCTTGGCACTGCTTATTGCCTTGTTCCTGAATCTTTGTTGACTTGATTCTACAACATGTTCAAGCTTTGGAGTTTCTCTTCTTGAGCCTTCATGATTCTCTCATTATTTTCCCTATAGATCTACACTTCTTTTTGCAAGTTTCTCATAGTTACAGGCTCCTGACTCCCTCTTCTTCCATTAGACCCAGTCTCAACATTACCCATGCTGACATGCATACTTAGAACTTCTTCTTCATGGATGTAAGACCCTTGAGAATTCTCTATATCTTTAGTTATCGTGTGTTGGTTACTTCTCTCTTGCTACCCCTCTTGGGCTGACCTAGGTTCAGGTCTACTATGGTTTCCAACAAAACCCCTTTAAAACTATCAGCCCCTCTGGTAAACCAGAAGGCAGCGCAATACACAAAGTGCACTGCACAATCTCACTCGATATAGTTCTATTGGTGGATGCAATGCTCAAGTTATTGTAGCCTGGGAATGAGTGAGGATCTAGGATTAAAATCCGTGATCTTCATTTCTTACTTTAACATTCAACTTATATTGAATACCCTGTCATTCTTATTCATGCATATAAGTCTGTCATTCTTATTCATGCATATAAAATAACAGATCTAACTAGTCATTCACACATTTGTCTAACATCTAATCATTGACAGTAAAGGAAATACACAATATTCAATCACATAACACATGATCTACCGTGGTTCACCCCTCCTGGGCTACGTCCACAAAGATTTGGTTGCTCTTCTCTTTTATTATGGTGTTTACAAAACTACAACGCCACACACCTTACAACTCTCTATCACATAGGTCGAGATCTACAATGAGGTGGACTACATCACACCGGGCTCATTAATCGAACCCTCAAGATCTACCCTATTTCCCCTTCTTAGCTCAACAAATTACAAAATAGATCGGACTTATATTATTTCTCTTTTCAAACGACATAGTAACAACAACTAACCAAAAAGGAACAACCACCAACCCCGACCTAGACCTCCTAGGTACCTAGTTATACATGTTTTTGGCTTACCATCCATTACATCTTCTTACCAAAATCCTAACCCTATCATGGCTAGGTATTATTTCATGCGTGCCTTATATGCTTTCCTCTTCTGCATGCGCGTCTATCTTGCACCTGCTTATTTTCCTTCATGTGCATCTGCCTTATATGTGCTACTTTTCTTGCATGCACATCTGCTTTCCACGTGCTAATTTTCTTGCCAACTGTATTTCTCCCACGTCGTTCTTTTCCCTAAAATTGGGCATGCGCCCAATAGGCCCCCAACACTACATCATGACTCATCCCGAGTCACTTCCTAACTCCAATGTCTGTCACTCCTTGTGCTAGTGCTTCATACATATCTACTATCCATTGGCGCTGCTCCTGATCCTAGATGCTCCTTGCTGACATGGATTTGACCACCTACGCAGTGAATGGTGTTTGTAAGATCTTGCCCCCCTCCAAGCCTATCTGTTCGAGGCACACTTTTGCTGCGTTGATTTCCATGACCAACTATTCTTCCTTTTCTTGTAGGGGCTCCAACTGAGCCTATCGTGTGATCTTATGTTCTTGCACCACTTTTTATTCTACCTAAAGGTTCTTCATTTCTGTGGAAGTATTGATCTTCTCTGGCAGTGACATTGTCTTCTATTGCTGCTTGACATCTGCCATTGCTGCATGCAATTTATCTTCCTTTCCTTGCATCTCTTGTAGGATCCCATCCTCTAATAGTTTTGTCCATAGTTGGATGCTCCTTTCCAACAATTTTTCCACTCTATGTATGTTCTGCACAATGTTTTCTGCAGATGTTGTCACGTCTTTCTCTATTTGCGCTCGAACTACTGGAGGAGTAGTAGGTACTTCGCCCTCCTCCAGTTCCTTGATATTCTCTTTATATTCTGCTAGGTCCTATGTTATTTTCCTCATCTTCTTTTTAGAAGATGCTTCTTTCGATTTTGCATTGTCACGGATGGCTTGAAATATTCCACTTATTTGTTTCTCCATCTCCTCTACTTTTTGCTGTGCTATATTTCTCTCCTGCCCTTCCTGGATAAGTACCTCCTTCAGTGAGGTGTTGTCTTCTTGTGCCAATTGTAAGTTCGTCGCATATGACCTTGCTCTGGAATGAATCTCCTGCGTGATGCTCACTTGTAATTTATACAATGCTTTAGTTGGAATCTTGGGTAGTGCAAAGTCCAACCTCTCAATGTCTTTCAAGGAACTCTATGTTGTCTCCTCATCAACGAATACCATCTCTGGTGTTATGATGAAATTAACACTTCCCTGTGCCGTGATGTACACTGTCTCTCCAACAGGTGCTTCTCCTCTAGTGGGTTCTAGTTTCTCCTTCTATTTTTTCTCCTCCCTGATCCTCAACTGCTCCAACGCATTTTTTAACTCCTGTACTTGCTCCATAATTGAACCTCGGTGATTCTTCATGTTTTCCCATACCTCCGATAGTCTATCTTCCACTGTCGTTGCTATCAACTCCACATCATCTGCTGCCAGTGATGTTTTCATTGGTTTTATGTGGGCCTTTTCCTTCTTCCTGGCGCCACTTGTTTTCTCCCCTGGCCTTTTCCTTTGGGCATCTAACGGTTCAGATACCTTTGGAATATGTGTATCCATTCCTATATCCCACCCTTATCCTTCCTCCATTGAGAGTTCTTGTGTCTCCATCTGCACTTCTTCTACACTCACCTGTCCTGTCGATCCTCTCGGTGCCTGCTCTGTTCCCAGTGGACCATGTGTAGGACCACGTTTTGGCTTCTTTGTGTTCTTATTTTCTTTCGAATTGGGATGATTTCCCCCACTGTACCTATTGTTGTCTTCTTTTTCTGGCTAGCGTCATTCCTGCCTATCTGCTGTGTGGGGACTGTGCTATCATATGTATGAATTTGTATTGCCGGCGTTGCTCTTGGAATATCTGGCACTTTCCACTCCTCAGACCACTCTTGGACCTCCATGTGGATGTATTGCATAGTCACACATTACTTCAACTGCAACCACTCCTTGGTTGGATCCTTCTTTTCCTGTAACCACATGCTGTGGCGTGATACCCAAAAATTCACTATCTGTCCGAACTCTTGGAAATTTTCTAGGGAGATCCTCCATGTATACGCCAAGATGTTTTGGATCTCTGTTAAATATTGAGTGAACATGTCATTGTTTAATTTATTTACCTTGGGATCTGTTGTGCTTCGCAGCAACGTGTAGCGTGCTACACCACATTTTTATGTCCTTGGTAGGAACATAGTGTATGTAGGTTCCTACCACCCCATAAGTGCAATGAGGATGAGTAACCATGAGTAGTGGAACTCAGAGCCCCAATATTATGCATCCTTTCAATATTCAAGAAACGAGTTCAGTAGATAAGGGGCCCAGCTCATCGAGCTCCCCTTTGCACATTGCACCACAGCTACTACTACTACTGTGGGCACTTCTTATTTTCAACACTTGCACATTAATTTGCAATTGAGCAATCTTGTTGCAAATTGTGTCACAGGATCATTGATGTCACTGATCATGATACCTATGCTACCCCTTTCTACATCATACTTTGCTTTGATCTCATCTGAGATGGATTTCGCCTTATTTTTGTCTTCTAGGTATTATTTTGGCTTCTCCCCATCTGCGGGTATCCCTGTAATCTATGCAAAGAGGTCGACATTGAACGACACTAGCCTATCCATCCGTAATATGCCTCCGTGCACCCTCTCTAAAAACTGTTTGATACGTTCGTTTATGTGTTTCCCATGCCCAAAGTGCGGTATGTATAGTAAGTTCATGATGTCAGTGTTGTACAGTCCCAGGATCCACTACACAGGCTCGAACAGTGGCGCCCCTGATGGGCCTTCCCCCCTTCTCTCCAGGTATATTTGTGCTGCCAAATCCGGGAACATTATGGTGTCAAAGACATCATGGTCATAATATTTAAGGCTATCAACTATCCTCCTACCATTTTATCATCAGTCTTCACTCCCTTGGGAATTTTCGGCATCACTATACCTAGTTCTTCTTGTGTGCGTTGTACACCCTGCGTATTGCTTTCTTCTCTCACCTTATTTTTCCCTTGTGGGGATGATACCCCACCCTCTGCTATGACCTCTTTCTCCGTTTCATGGTCTGGTTCCGGCTCTAGGCCCTACTGAATGGAACCCATGGCGGGTTCTTCTTTTTGCAGCCATTTTCCTATGGATGTGTCAGATTCCATCTGTTCGGCATCCTCTTTTGACTACTCAGGATCCTGTGTGGGTTCCTACTCCTCTTCCACATGCAATGTGGTCTGCTCATACTCTATTGTGTTGATTTCATCCAAATTCACCATTGTGTGCATCTCGTTTGTTTTGGTTTGTGGCACCCAAGCGCTACTCTGTGTGTTTTGTCTGGTTTTCCTTGGCACTCCAACCCTCGGTGGTGAGTATGGCTAGGAAATATGAACTACAGGATTCCAAATTGATAGATGGTAGCGCAATTTTGCACTCTATCACTCTTTCGCTCGGATCTATGTTCTTCTCCTTAGCAAATAACATAATGGGTCGCTTCCCCCCCTTTTTCTAACTTTATAGTGGGACAGAGAAGTGACAGTTGTGTCGCATTAACAATTGTCACTTTTTCACTTTTTGTTGTGTTTCATTCGTGATGTACCTTTCTACCCGTTAACTTCTGTTCTGTGCACAGTGTTTTTGAACCCTGGTTTTCTTGCAACACATTGTTCTATTCTACCAGTTCTATTTTGTCAAGGCCCTCCATGTGCACTGATTTGTTTTTATTTTTATCCCCTTTTTACTTTTTATGGCTTTTCTTCTTTTTCTTCTTTTAATTTGTTTTTCTCATTTTCTCTCCCTTACTTATACTATAATACACTATATACATATATTGTTACTATGTGGTAACTTTCTAGGTGCTAGGAGGTCGAATTTCCCTATACAGTTTCAGTCGACTCCCATTGATCATTCCTCTGAGTTCTATAACTCCTAAATATTTCAATTGTACAAATCCCCCCTCTGTGACAGTCTTCACTTCATATGGTCCCACCAATGCATTCTGATTTTTCCTAGATGTTGAATAAATTTACTATCATACACCAAGACTAAGTCTCCCTCCTCGAAACTCTTCCTTTTAATATGCTTGTCATGCCAAACCTTGTCCCTTGCTTTCTGTAATTCTTGGTGAAATCCTGCTAGAATCCTATATTATTCCATCTCCATGAGATGACTTATCCTTTCTTGTACTACACCTTGCTCTATCATGTTGGTGATTGTTGTTATGCACAGACTAGGTACCAAAATTTTTGGCACCACTACTTCTTTTCCATACACCAAGTTGAATGGGGTCTATCCTGTCAACTTTTTGCATGTAGTCCTGTATGCCCATAATACTACTGGTATCTTCAAATCCCAATCGTCCCTATCTATATTTCAGATATTTGTCAAATCATTCTCTATGATATTATTAAAGGCTTACACTGTTCCATTTGCTTGAGGGTGATATGGTGTACTCTTTTGATGATAGACTTCAAACTCCTCAGTCATAGCCTTGATAGTACTATTGATAAAGTGAGTGCCTCGGTTACTCATCAAAATCCTTGGGCATCCAAATATAGTGATCACTTGCTCAAACAAGAAGTGTTCTGATATATATACGCTACAATCCTTTACTGGTGCTGCCTCTTCCCATCTCGTTAAGTACTCTGTCGCAGTAATGACATACCTTTCTCTTGACCTCTTTCCTGATGGGTTAATTGGTCCCACAAAGTCTATTTCCCATTTTTCGAATACTTGCAAGGTTACTTGTGGTCTTAGGGGCATCTCATCCTGTCTATTAGGTTTTCCAACCCTATGACATACATTACATCTTTGTAAATATTCCTTTGCATATCTGTGAAAGGCCGTCCACCATAGTCCTGCATGCAATACCTTCTACATGGTAGATTTTTCTGCATAATGTCCTCCGACTATTCCCTCGTGAGCCTCTGCTAAAATCCTAGGCCTTTCATGTTCTAATACGCATCTTCTGAAGATGTTGTCTACACCCATATTGTATAAGTGTCTTGCAATCAATTGATAGTCTACGAATCTGACTACCATATTTTTATTCTGTGCAATGTTGAATTCTTATGGAGTAGTCCCGGTACTCAAGTATTCAATGATGTCAACAAAATATTCATTAGATACTTGGACTGAAAATAACTGTGCATCAGGGAAGTTGTCCTTTAAATTTGTAGGTTTCTCTCCATTGGTTATCCTTGACAGGTGATCGGGTCCTGCATTCAACTTCCCTGGTTTGACTATCACTTCAAAGTCAAATTCCTAGAACAACAATAACCATATACAAATTCTCCCCCCCAACAATGGCTTATTGACTAGGTGATCCATAATATTTTCGGCATGAAATGAGAGCGGAGATATAATAAATAAATGCATAGAGATATCGGAAATATTCAATAATATAACAAAAAAGTATCATAGATGCAAGCATAAACAAAGATATACAGTAATAAACTATTTCTATTAATGAAAGAAATGTACAGAGATTGTAAAAATACAGAGTGAAAGATTCGCTAGAATGGTGGCAGCTTATCTTTGAGAAGAGATGTGATAGCTACTCACATTCGCAAGAAGATGATTACAATGAGGATCTGAAGGAATTTTTACAATAAGCAGAAATTCCAAAAACCCTAGACATCTAAAAACCTAACCCTAGGAGATGAAGCGCCAAAACTCGTGTGGGTCTCGTTTGGGTAAGTTAGTACAACAACTTCTCGGGGTCATAACTTTTGCATACGATCTCTGTTTTAGGAGTATGATAGCCCATTGGAAAGGTATCATAGAGGAGATTCACTTTAGGTGCAATATTGAAGTAAATTACATAGTGAAAACATTTTTCTCCCAAAAAACATCGTTTAGGGCCTCAAAACGACTCTGGAAGTTAAAAACTGCTAAAAATAGTAAATTGCCAAAATTGCCAGAAAACTGTTTTGAGCCAGTTGAAAAAGGTGGGTGGCCACCGATATGCACCTGGATCAATCCTCCCTCCTTAGAAAGAAATGGTCTCCATTGCGTTGAGTGCCCAGGGCAGAGGAAAAAATGTTTACTGAATCTGAATCTTGGTGAGTTGCTTGCCTTGCTGGAGAAGTTGTGTTGCTTAGCTTATTGAAGGTTGTCAAAAACATGTGGTTGGAAGGGTTAGACCTTTTTAACCATTCTGGCTACATGATATTCCTATGTGCAGAAGGAAATTTACACTTTTCTGCAATCTTGTCGACCTGCTTCTGTTGGATAGAAGGTGCTTGGGCCGAGGTTGTAGTGGTTGCAATATACTTATGTTCACCCTTTGAACAGATTGTGAAGAAGATGAATTTTGTAGTATGAGATACTACCTTTCAACACTGTTTAGATGGAACAATAGTCGGAACTACCTCTGGTATTCTGTAGAGATGACCCCCCCAGAGAAATAATGACATTGTGGGGTCGAGACTCATAAACAACATGACGTATCCACATATATGGATGGCCCAAGAGAAAATCACAGACATTCAGTGGGGAAAAATCACATAATACCTCATCCGTGAAGGGTTAGATGTCATATGACAATTGACATTGCTGGCTGGCAAGAAGATCTCATCCTTGGAGAAGCCACCCGATGTTGTATGGTTGTGGGTGTGGTGTTGTCGACAATCCAAACTGTTTGATGACCTCTGCTGAGATGAGGTTCTTCTGGCTTCCGCTATCAATAATAAAATGAAGTGGGGTCCCCTTCACCCACATCTGTGAATGAAAAAGACACTCCCCCTCTTCAAGATCTGTTGGTTCTTTTGATTGAATTGTTGCGGTCGCGACAATAGCACCGGGGTCTGCGTTGATGATCTATATTTTACCTATATTTTAATAATCAAAATTTGAATCAGGGTTCGGCTCCTTGTCTTTGATCTCGGCCACCAATCGATGTTTTGAGTGACATTCATTGGTGTTGTGCCAGGGGATTTTGTGGAAATCGCACCATTTTTCGGTGTCCTTATTTGTCTTCTCGTGACCCTTCTTTTCATGTGGCTTGGACTTGTTTTCAAGAGACTGTTTGTTAGGTTCATCTTTGTCATACTTTGGTTGTTGTGGATTTGCAGAACTAAACTCCCGTTTGTTCTAGTGCTTAAATTTATGCTCGATTTTAACAACATATCAATAAGCAGCATCGAGTGTTGAGATGTCCAGAAAATCCATTTCATTTTGGATGTATCTGTGTAGAGCCCCATGACATTTTAGAATTGAATGTCGTTCGGAGTCTTTGATACCCAACTTCGTGCGCAAGGTATGGAAGGTATTGGTGAACTCTAGAACTGCTTGGCCCCTCTTTTTCTGCAGTGTGGTCCATCTCATGTACTGGTCCTCATAGTTGCCAACAGGGTAATACTGTTCCTTTATCACATCCACAAAAAAATCCCAAGTGGGCTCGACCCCATATATTCCAGAATCCTCTGTGGAAATATACTCCCAGTAAGTTTCCCACCAATGTTTGACATGGGGGAGAGCCTTAAGGAGCACAAATATGATCTTTTCTCTGTCGAAAAAATTGTGAACAGAGAAATAACCTTCTAACAGATTTAACCATTTATCTAGGGCCTATGCATCTATCTGACCTTCAAATATCGGAATATCAAAATTGAATTTTACCTTAAAAGGTGAGGTGCCTCCAAAGTGGCTACTTGATGAAGATGCGCCTGATGCTATCGAGAGGCATTGAAGGATGCGGGAAAAATTCTCCATCATTTTGTCCCTCTGTCACGTGAGAGCTTGCTCAAGAAACAAATTGATAGGATCGTCTGCTCCATTGTTTTTATTTACTTCCGCCATGAAGGGTTTCTTGGGCATGCGAGAGAGATTTTCTTTAAGGGAGACAAAATCGAGACCCAACTTTCTATACTTGGACCTCGTCAAGGACATGCATTGAAAAACGATCAAGAGTAGCCTTCTCTGATACCACTGATCCAGATTATTTTCGGCACGAAATGAGAGTGGAGATATAATAAAGAAATGCACAAAGATATCGCAGATATTAAATAATATAACAGAAATGTATCATATATGCAACCATAAACACAGATATATAGTAATACATGATTTCTATTAATGAAATAAATGTACATAGACTGTAAAATACAGAGTGAAAGACTCGCTAGAATGGTGGCAGCTTATCTATGAGAAGAGATGTGACAAATACTTGCATTCGCAAGAAGATGATTACAATGAGGTTCTAAAGGAAGTTTTACAATAAGAAGAAATTCCAAAAACTCTAGACATCCAAAAACCTAACCCTAGGATATGAAGCGCCAAAACTCATGTGGGTCCCATTTGGGTAAGTTAGTACAACAACTTCTCGGGGTTGTAACTTTTGCATACAATATCCGTTTTAGGCGTATGATATCCCATTGGAAAGGTATCGTCAAGGAGATTTATTTTAGGCAAAATATTGAAGGAACTCTTATATTTCAAACATGTTTTCCCAAAAAACATCATTTAGTGCCTCAAAATGGCTCCGAAAGTTAAAAACTGCTAAAAATAGTAAATTACCAAAATTGCTAGAAAACTGTTTTGAGCCAGTTGGAAAAGGTGGGTGGCCACCAATATACACCTGGATCACTAGCTACTTGAGGGAAGAATGACCTGTGAACATTTTAAGTTTTTTCCCAAGTAGGTAGTGTCTTAATTTTTGTAGCGCATATACCATTGCTAGGCCTTCTCTCTATGTAGCATTGTAGTTTTTCTCTAACTCTGATAGTTTTATGCTTGCAAATGCTATAGGATGGTCTAACTCTCTTGATCATGGTTGTGCAAAAATAGCTCCAAGTTCTATGGTTTATTCATCTACATGCACATGAAATGTCTTTTCCCAGTCTGGGAATACTAGTATAGGTGTTGTGACCATTTTGTATTTTAGAGTGTCCAAACCTCGATGACTGTCCTCGTTCCACTGGAATTTACTATCCTCATTCAATAGTTTCTCCATAATCGCAGTGATATGTGCATACCATTTTATGAATTTACTATAGTAGCCTATGTGTCCCAGTATTTCTCTCAACTGGCATACTAATTTGGGTGATGGTAAGTTAACAATGACTGCAACAACCTTTGCAAGATCCACCAATAGCCCTTGTTTACAGACTATATGTCCCAATAGTATTCCAATAAGTCTCCCAAATATGCACTTGATATTTAATGATATCTGACAATGCCTGCATCTTTCAAACATCATCCTTAATATCTCTACATGATCTTTCAACATAATGTATATAACCCAATCATCCAAATAAACTTTTAAAAAATGATGGATAAATTCTTTGAACGCAACTATGACTACTCTTGAGAATATTGTTGGTACGTTCTTCAGACCAAAAGGCACGATTGTGTACTAGTAGGATTCCCATTTTGTGGAAAAAGTGGTCTTCTACTTGTCTTTTGGAGCTATCTTGATCTGATGGTAGCATGAGAATCTGTCTGCGAATGAGTATGCTTCCTGGCCTCCCACATTATCTAATACTTCATTTATGAAAGGGGTGGGAAAAGGGTCATGTTGGAAAGCATTGTTCAATTTCCTGAGATATACACAGATCCTTATCCCCCGTTTCTTTTCCTGTACTACCACAAGGATTATCCATTCTGATTTTGCTACTGGTTCAATGATTCCATCTTTCAACATTTTGTTAATTTCTGCTTATATATTGGGTTTAGTCTATACGGTCATTGTCTAATAGACTTAGCCTCAGGTTTGAGAGGTATCTTCATCTCTCCTAGCTCTCATGTTATGCCTTTCATCTCTGTAAAGGTTTTTGGGAATAGGTCATTGTACTGGCGCAACAACTCTGTTATTATTTCTATTGTTTGTTCATCCCAGTAGTCTCCAATATTGTCCATTTTGGGATTATCATTTCTCCCAATATTTAATTTATTCACCTTGATTGGCACAACAAATACTTATGATGCCAGAGATGGACCTTCCACCTCTCTTTCTCCTTCATTTTCTGTAATTTAAATGTTGCATGGGTCTTCTTCATCTGGTGCTTCTTCCTGCACATGATATCATGATAGTAGTTCTTTCATTGTTTGTATATTCTATTGTTGATACTTTGTTATAAGTTCAACCTATGGTTCCTTAATAAATATCACCCCTCTAACCTCTTTGAGTGTTGAATCAATGTTGGGGTTCTCATGTTCAAATGAGAAAGTGACTATAAAATTTTGCTGTAATGCTGTCCATTCTATAGCGCCTCTGCACAGGTCCTGGTCCACATACTAGTTTTCTGGAATTCCTTCTAGTGTATGAATAAAGTGATGAGGCCATTCTTCTGGTGGTTTCATTTTCCATAGTGTTCTTCACTTCTCCAAGTGTTCTGCTGGTGTCCCGTGTCCATTATATCTCTGCAGCTCATTTCCTCCCTGTTCTGCACCAAATCTAATGTGCAGTAACCACTTACATTGGTACCAGTCCTTGACTGTCTCTTTGTGTGCACCCCACCATCTTGCAGGTGTTTCCTTGAGTGCTATGTCCAAGGATAAGAGCCTATGAATTTCTAACATTTCATCTTCCTATCTTCTTAAGAATTATTTAAGTCATTCACCCCATGAAAACTGGGAGGTTCTCTTATCTTTGTACCTATCTATCTTACTGCGCGGTCTATTCTTGCACACCTTCTTGTAGATACTTCATGTAATCTCTGCCGCCAATTCTCCAACCCTGTATATCGGAGTCTGAAGTGCATGATGCAATGCTTCTCCAGCTGAGTACTCCATCTATAGTTGGATTTACATAATCTTCTTCTCGTGCGATGGTTCTGTATAATTGGTTGATTTCCTCCAAATCTAAGAAAGTGGGTTGTACAAACCTTTCTCCTTCTGATGGGTCTAGTGGCACACTGACTCTGTATTCTCCCAACTTGAATGTCATCTTCCTTGTCTTCAAATTGATTATGGCCTGGTTTTCATACACCCAATCCAAGCCAAGAAATGTTGAATAAGGTGTAGTGTCATCCACTATTTCTATCACTTCAATATCGGCTTTAGTGTGCACTCCATCTAGAT
>JASDQU010503089.1:39915-60617 GCA_032191745.1 Picea mariana
GTAAGGTATGGAAGGTGTTGGTGAACTCTGAAACTGCTTGGCCCCTCTCTTATTGCAGTGTGGTCCATCTCATGTACTGGTCCTCATAGTTGCCAACACGGTAATATTGTTCCTTTACCGCATCCACAAAAAAATACCAAGTGGGCTCGGACCCATATATTCCAGACTCCTCTGTGGAACTTTGCTCCCAGTAAGTTTCCCACCAATGTTTGACATGGGGGAGAACCTTAAGGAGCACGAAGATGACCTTTTCTCTGTCGAAAAAATTGTTAACAGAGAAATAACCTTCTAACAGATTTAACCATTTATCTAGGGCATCCACATCTATCTGACCTTCAAATATAGGAATATCAAAATTTACTTGTACCTTAAAAGGCAAGGTGCCTCCAAAGTGGCTGCTTGATGAAGATGTGCCTGATGCTATCGGGAAGCATTGAAGGATGTGGGAAAAATTCTCCATCATTTCGTCCCTCTGTCACATGAGAGCTTGCTCAAGCAACAAACTTATAGGATCGTCTGCTTCGTCATTTTTCTTTTCTTCTGCCATTGAGGGTTTCTTGGGTGTGAGAGAGTGATTGTCCTCAAGAGAGACAAGCTCAAGACCCAACTTGCTATACTCAGACCTTGTCGGGGACATGCACTGAAAAAACGATCAAGAACAGCCTACTCTGATACCACTTATCCAGATTTTATGAGAAGAACGAAATGAATACAGATTATTAACAGGTGCTTAACACAAAATAACAAAGATACAGTAAAACTGGTTTTCTATTCAATAAAGAAATAAGATGAAACTGTAAAATGCAGTGGAAACAAGCTTGCTGGAATGGTGGCGGCTTATCTATGAGAAGAGATGTGACGGCTACTCGCATTCACAAGAAGATGATTACAATGAGGCTCTGAAGGATTTTTTACAATAAACCGGGATGCCAAAAACCCTAGACATCCAAAAACCTAACCCTAGGAGATGAAGCACCAAAAGTCATGTGGGCTTTGTTTGGGTAAGTTGGTGCATCAACTTCCCAGGGTCGTAACTTTTGCATATGATCTTCGTTTTAGGCATATCATAGCTCGTTGGAAAGGTATCATCAAGGAGATTAATTTTGAGGGGTAAATCATGCCTTTAGATATCATTGAGAACATCGATCACAAAAAACCTTCATTTGGGCCCTCAAAATGGCCCCGAAAGTTAAAAACTGCTAAAAATAGTAAATTGCCAAAATTTCCAGAAAATTGTTTTGAGCTAGTCGAAAAAGCTGGGTGGCCACCGATATCCACATGGATCAATCACATTCCAATTGATTACATGATTAGCATCAGGTATATATTCTTTAATCAATGAAATATGAAACACATTATGTACAGTCATGGATGCAGGTAATGCAAGCATATATGAAATGTATATATATGTATATACAAACAATTCTAATAACATTATAACCTATATACAACATACACAACAAACAATAATTAGAGAATTGTACTTATCTTTTGATTTGAGAAGACCTTCCACCCCTGAGCAGGGCTATGACTCCATCGGGGCAATGGCTTCCCAAGATAGCCATGGTCCACAATCCATATCCACATGGTCTAGGCCAATGTACCAAACCTCAACATCACTCCAACCATTCAAACCTCAGCAGGACTCCAACCATTCAAACCTCAGCAACATTCCAACCAACGGTCTCTCATTCCCCACATGCCTATCCCACCCCAGGAGTGTAAACCTTCACTGTCACACAGTCCATCGACTGCTACACCTCCCTTTCCTTGGGATTTAGCAATAGGCCGTCTCTCATTCCCCACATGTCTGTCCCACCCTAGGAGTGTACACCTTCACTGCCACACAGTCCATCGGCTGCTACACCTCCCTTTCCTTGGGCTTCAGCAATAGGCCGGCTCAGGAAGTCTCAGAGCACCGTGGCTCCTGGAGTTCCAACTGCCCTCATATATTTCCAATCAACATCTTCTTGAGATACTCTTTGTAATCAACATTCTAAATTTAATCAATATCATCTCATCTGCATCACCCACATGCAGTTATCATGAGAAAACATAAAAGAATTCATTTAATAACTCCAACTTAGTTCAAAAAGGAATTCAACTTTTTCCCCAAAACAGGAAAATCCATTTCATAATTCATCTTGGTTGTTTTCATATTATGAATGCAACCATCCTTGTGGTTTTCCACAGGCACCAAACTGCATACCATTTTTCCTGTAATGCTTCCTCTTTCATACAACCAACAAATTGTCAGTATTTTTTGTACATCATAATTCAACATGTACAACACATTATGCAATGATCTTAGAATTTTCTGCACCTAGCAATTCAATCTCAATTACTAAACAACTTGACCAAATAGAATGACTCATCATTCTATGCATATGCATGTTCATAATTAATAACAACAAGTCTATTATTTCAATTTTCTGAACATAAAATTTGTTGTAGTCCCTATTCCTGTGATTACCTGGCTTGCAACTTTCCTGTTGCAATGTTTAACAGTTCCTGAAATGTTCTCAACTTCATGAGTTAGCAACATTTCAACCATTAGTATAATTATTTCCATGCAATAATATATATGCATGTACTTACAAAACATATTCAACCATTGCATTTAGTATACAATTCTATCACTTACTATGCATGAGTGCAATTCTCAATGCATACTTATTCAGGGCACCTTGCATTGAATTACATAGTGCTCTTTATCTCAGTCATGTATCTCACCATCCATGAGTTGCAATTCTGGCCAATGTGTTGACACATTCTCCCCACACTTGCTATTTTCTTCCCAATTAATTAGATTCCTTCCTTTTCGACCTGAAAAACTACACCAAGAATATAATTTTGTGGCGTTCATTAATGCTAGCAAAAAGGTTGAAACCCAAGTTTTATTTAAAAGTAGGAATCTTTTAGCACCTATGTGGCTCATAACCTTTCCATATCCGTACCTTGCCATATCCAACCATGCCCTGGTCTCATACATGACTAGCTTACTGGCATTCATTCTTATAACAAGTTCTTATCTTTTAATTTTCTTTGGTTACTACCCCGTAACCAAATTAACATGACATTCTATTGTGTCAGTGTGTGCATTCAGACGCTAAAAAACTTTGAATTAATACATGCCTCCAGCCTTTACCACATCCAGTGGTATGTATTCAATAATAAAATCATGTGATTTTATATAATAACTCCGGCTGAGGAAATTCTTGCCTAAATTTCCTTTCAACAATTATGCAAAAAGAGTAATAAAAACTCATACCTGCATGATTTCCATTAATAAATTTTATACTACCTCAATATCTGATTGCAGTAGAAGCTTTCATGCTTCTTTTATCAAACTTATAACCATCACTTCAGCCCTCTGTTACTTCCTTCCTTATGCAACAATATCACCAAAAATACCTGCAAACATGCAAGCATTCTTTCCTCTGGTTGACCCAACCAGCCATAACATACTTGTTGCCACAAAAATTGCAGCAACTTCTTTCTCCCTATAAAACTTTTTCTTGTTGATCCCATAAGTATTCAATTCTTCTCGGATTCTTGAATCTTCCTGTGCTCCCACTGTGATCACTGTGCATGATTATTCCTGCCCTGAGTACTTTCGATGCAGTGCCCCCACCTCAGCGGGCTCTATTGACCTCCTGGTCAATGAATCTTCAACTCTTGGAGTAGGGGCAGCTCTTTAGGTCCCTACTAGAACCTCTATGAAACAAATCCATAGGCCTTGCGCGAAACCTCAACCGCGAGAACTAGCGGTGGGTGCAATCTTCCTCTACGCGACCACCGGCTATGACCACGTGCCTATCCAAAAGGTGTTTCAGGATTTCGCGTACCGGGTATTTCGATATGAGTCACCCTTGACTCTCTCTATCCCCAAAATCTGAAATAAGAGTCTAGCGTGTGCTATCTCTTCTCTTAACTTCCATCGACGTGACCTCTAGCTATTACCCGGGGCCCAGCTTCCGAGTGCTACAGGAATTTACCCTTCATGAACTTCGAGGATTAGCTCTCCTCCTTTCTCCCGAGGTCTGAACTCCTAAACTTCATTCACCTCAGATCAACGGTTCACAACTTTCCGGGTTCAACAGTCCAGATCAATTCCTCGCGAATCGAAAATTCAAATTTCAGGGTTTCGAAAAATAGTTCCCCTCTTTTCTTTCGATCTCTAGTTTTCCGAAATCCACATGAGTCAGATCCAATGACTCACAAATCCTCTTAATCCAACGGTGTGGATCCTTTCTCATGAATCGAGACTTCGCAGTTCACGAAATAAGAAAAAATTTCTCTTCCCCTTTCCAACTTCCGACTTCACGAAATTCAAGTGTGTTAGATAAACGACTCACACTCGCCATGATTCAATGGTCTAGATCTCTCCTCGCGAATTGAATGTTCATGTTTCAGGATTTTCGAGAGAAACTTCCTCCATTCTCCCAACTCTCAATTTCTGATTTCCCAATGAAAGGAATCAACAGTTCAATCTTCCTTGAGATTGACGGTTCGCTACCTCTCTTGATTTATCGAGTTCTGAATGAATTACTCAGTCTCAAAGGGACTCGGCCCTTCTGCGTCTTCCAAAAGACTTTGTGGTGCCCTCCTAGCACACTCTACGCTCATCTTCTTAAGCCCTTCGAAAAACAAGTTTCCTCTATACGCACTCCTTGCGCTTGATATGCACACCTTGCATATCTTACAGAAGAGAACACTTGAAACTTATTCAATTTATTTGCAAACTCATTCAGTCACCAAGAACATCATACCTTCACAAAACACATAATAACAGTAAACTATGAAACAATATCAACACTGTACAATTGAATCAATTTTATTCTATCTGAAGACATCTCTAGCACTTTTTATGTTTTAATGTAACCATTACATCTGGATTCCTCTTTCCGAGACCTTCCCAATCACAGCTTCCTTGCTCAATTCTGAGCCTTGAGCAGAAAGCTATGATCCTTTCAAACTTGTGCTTCTTTTCCGATGCACTTCTTGTGCAACGATATGTTTTCTCTGAGCTAATGGCTCTTAGATATTTGTTGGACCCTATCACAAAGTTCCAGGTATTCAGTATTCTTTTGATATGGATTCGAGCCAGACGAAACCCACCTACTTCCTTCCTAACCCTTTTCCGTTCTTTAGCATAGTTTTCGGGCACTAGCCCCTGACCCATGCGACCATGGGCCATGATCAAGCGCTAGATCAATAGGTGCTTACTCGAGACTTCGGCTTCAGAAGTTTTCAAAGCACAACAAAACAATCTCTCGGAGTTCCAGATTACCGAAATCGCGAAGTAGGGCAGATCAACCATCCATGTCTACTCAGCATCCGACGGCTGACACTTACTATGGAACCTCAGGCATCTGAGTTCCAGAACTTTGAGTCTTCGGTACTTTGGAGCTTCGAAGGATCTCGCATCCACACATCCGAACTGTTAATCTCCGAACATTCCCATGTCACCTTTGTTGACATCATGAGGTCACATTACTTAACGTTTTCCAATTGCAAGGGCATGCAACGGTGGTTTGGAGTAACCTGCCTTTCATCCCGCAATTCTTTTGACGCTGACACGTAACCCCTCAGTGAAGCCGTGGTTTGGATTGCGGGACCGCCTTGGAGAATTAAATCCTGTGCAACTTGGGTTCCCGCAATGCCTCCTGGTCGTTGATCTTGGTATATTGTGAACAACGCCACTATGGGTCCTTCAACTTTTAACTTCGTTGTGTAACCTCAAGTCCCACTAACCATGCCCATACGAAGTGCCACGTGGTGGAATGCTAGCGACTAACTCGTGGCCCAATTAGATGGGTGTCACACGTCATGTTCCATATGGAATTTCAACCTGCCACAGGCTCGAAACCCACTTACACGTGGCACAGATACCATGTGTCCACATCCATCCAAGTGACGTAATCGTGACTCACTACTTTGGCTCTTCGGGAGCTTTCACCCTTTACTACTGCGTTTGACCTTTTCACATTGGCTTGATCCAACGGTCAAGCTCTCCTCTCCAGATCTACGGTGTAGACCCACTTTGGAGCTTCAGGCTTCGACCCTTCTCTTGTTTCTGACATCAGACTTCACTGAAGTCGCGAAGTCTGAAGGGCTTCCGGGTTAGCTCCTCTACACCTTCCCCATATATGATGGTCGTAAGGGATTTCCCTTCCTTCCGAACAGATCCTATGATGCGTAACAGAGTCTGTTACTCTGCGGATTTCCAAAGGAATTCATGGCTAACTGCCTCGCAACACTACCAGATCTGATGGTCGTGAAGGATTCTCCTTCTCCCAAACAGATCCTAAGGTCCACATTACTCTGCGGCCCAACACCACTTCTGTCATGGTTTTACGACACCACTACTCCTCCTAAGCTTCTTAACATAGCCAACGTAACCTATTGGCACTCAAGAACGTTTTGAGGTTCGAAATTGGTTTCTCCAGACATAATTTTCACCTTAAACCTTGGGTCCAATGACCACTTATCCAACCCATCCAAGCTTAGCGTTGAAACCATGGGTCAGAACTCAAATTTTGTGTACTTCGACAACAATTCTTTCTGAAACTTTTTCTTCAACTTCCACTAACATGGCCCATCCAGGCTCAATGTTGTAACTATGGCTTTGATATCATATTGTAACATCCCCGGCCACCAATAGGTCGGGCAATGCCACCTACACAACCTTAACTTATCCTTTAAAGCTATGATACCATATTTGTAACGTCCCCGGGCATCAACCCCACGGTCAGGAAACACCACTACTCCTGCAGCTCTACTCCTCTATTATGATCTATGATAGCTCCAGCCTTAAACTATGGGCTATTCCACACAGAGATACTTGCAGAAAAACATACACATCCATATAAACATAGAATGACTATTCTACGTATATATAACATAATAATGCAGAAATAACAGTAAGCCTACACATGCAACATATACAACATATACAGGCGATACTCATCAATTACACATGTGTACCATTACACAACATGTAAATGAACATAAAAGTGGTACTTATCTTTTATTATAAGACCACCAACTATGTACAGACCTTCCACAAACCTCCCAGCCATAGACCATGCTTCTCATCACTCTCAGCAGTAGGTCACCCCCGAGCTAGGAATAAGATCCATCGGGTAAGGGAATCCTATGCTAGGCCAGGTCAACAGGAAGACACACAGTTTATGAGGAAGGATTCTCTCCCAGGTGCCACTTATGCCCACTGCTCATAGACTCTCATTCCCCACATGCCTGTCCCACCCCAGGAGTATACACCTTCACTATCACCAAGACAGTCCTTCGGCTACTAAACCTCCCTTTCCTTGGGCTTCAACAACAAACTGGACCGGAATTCTCTGAGCTCTGTGGCAGCTACAGGACCCCTTCCAGGAGTTCTCACTTCCTCCGTGCACTCTCTCACCTGGAGAGTGTCGCTCATAGGCCTGACAACCTGCCTCTTCAACCACAACCACCTCTCTCACCTGGAGAGAGTGTTGCACACATGCCTAACAACCTGCTTCTTCAGCTTCGTTCCAGCACAAGGAGGACAAACGTAATGGTTCAACACTCATTCACACAGGAATGACAGAAGGCAACAAGCCACACTCAATCCAGGAACTGTGTGGCCACAACAACCCACCGTTACGACACCACACGACTCAGACAAATACGAAATACCCAAGCTTCACATAAAACGTGGCTCAGTCCACAGGTTTTCACTGGCTTTAGGATGCATGACCAGAGGACAAAAAACAGGGGTCGAGTGCAGAGGCAAAAAAGGTTCAGATTGAGGGTGTATCGGCTTCTCAAGAAAACATCACATGCTTCAGGTTTCAAAATTGTGTGAGGCATACCAAGATCAAACGCATCAGCCACACAGTTCATAAAGCGAACGACCGAATGGAGGATGAACCCACGTGGAGGTTGGAAGAATGAATCACGACCCCCAACACAACTGACACTTCAGATTTTAACTGCATGCACTTAGCTCAACACTTGTCTTCCTGGATCCACATGAGTTCCACTTAGCACACATTCCCTTTACAGGAACTTAGGACAACACTCAACATGTCCACCTTAGCCTTCAGGAAAAAATAATAAATTATTATCCCCTTTAGAGCTAAGACCCCTAGCTTAGCCCCTAGGCCCACACACTTAGCCTCCTCCCTTACCCAACCTTTTGGAATCTTAGTCTCGCATCACTCTTTCTTCGTGGTCAGTCTGCACGAAATGATGTTTATATTTTATTAATGATCTACATAATTACATATACAAAATCAGGCTCCTGGCCTTTAACACCTAGGATCTCCTAACCTTTAACACCTATGTTCTTCGGCCTAATCACCAAATAAGCCTCCTTTCTTATTATAACTCAACTCACCAGCCTACAAAACATGTTTACAACATATAAATACAACTCGGGCTCATCCTTGGGGATATTACAACAACATACTTCCCTTGTCCTAGGAATACTTCACCATGCTTCTGCCATACTTCTAATTCCAACTATTAGTGCATGAGACAAATATCCTTCATATCAAATTAAGTGGCTAGCTCCTTCTTACACTGAATAAGGAGAGGCTTTGCACCTGTTAGGAACAAATCATCAACATATAACAGTAAAATCATAGGTGCATTATTCACAACTTTGTAATAGATATTTGGATCAACATGACTCTTGGAAAATCCAAGTCTTGTCAAGTAGCTATCAATACGTTCATACCAAGCTCTTGGATCTTGCTTGAGTCCATATAAGGCCTTCTTCAATCTGCATACATGGATTTCTTTTGGGTGTAACTCAAAACCTTGAGGTTTCTCTATGTATACTTCTTCCTCAATCACTCCATTGAGAAAGATGATCTTCACATCCATCTGATGTAAATTCCAACACATTGATGCTGCTAGAGATATGATGGCTCTCATAGATGTATATTTGGAAACCAGAGAAAAAATTTCATCATAATCTTCTCCCTTATGTTGAGAGAAACCTCTAGCCAAAAATCTTGCCTTGTATTTCTCAATACTTCCATCCATAACATGCTTTATCTTATAAACCCACTTTGAAGTGACTACAGACTTCTCTTTAGGTTTAGGCACAAATTCCCATACATCATTTTTCATAATATATTAGTATTCCTCTTTCATTGCCTCCTTCCATTCTTTCCTTTTGATTGATTCCTCAAAGGTGGAAGGTTTTGCATTGACAATACTTGTCATAAGTGTTGCATAAATAGAAAACCTTTTGGGTTTATTACTTTGTCTAGAGGTTCCACTAGGAGATTTATTATTTTTTGCTTCATGTAAGGTGGATCCAAGCCATGCTGGTCTCTTTCTAGTCTTTGGTGCAATAACTGGTTCCACATGTTCATGTGGTGGTTCTTGTTCTTCACTGGAGTGATCTGGAGAGAATATACTTTCTTCTTTGTTATCTTCATGTTGCTCTTCTTTGTTAGAGTCAATGAAGTCTTCTATAGTCTTCTTGAATGCAATTGTTTCATCAAAAGTTATGTCTTTGTTGATTTCAACCTTCTATTGATCTGGAACATAAATTCTATATGCTTTTGATTATTCACTATATCCAACGAATATACATTTATTTCCTGAAGGTTCCAACTTATTTCTCTTATCCTTGGGAACATGCATATAGAAAATACATCCAAATATTCTCAAGTGTTCAACACTTGGCTTCTTCCAGAGAAGGCTTCTTCTGGAGTCATGTTCTTCAATATTCTATGTGGACTTCTATTCTGAATATAAACCACTTTCATAACTGCTTTTCCCCATAGGAACATGGATACATTATGGTCATTCATCATTTCCTTAACTGATCCTTCAACATTTTTGTTCTTCCTTTCAACCACACCATTTTGTTGAGGATTATGAGGAACAATAAGCTCGCTCCTAATCCTAGCTTCTTTACAAAAGGAAACAAGCTCCTTGGATGTGTATTCTCCTTCATTATCGATTCTTATTATCTTGATCTTATTATCTGTTAGATTCTCTACTTCAAATTTGAATTCTTGAAGTTTTTTAAAATTTTCATCCTTAGTCTTTAACATATACAACCATGTGTTTCTTGAGAAGTCATCTATGAACATCACATAGTAAAGAGATCCTCTTAGAGACTTCACTGGCATAGGACAACATACATCTGAATGTATTAGGTCTAAGATCCCTTTGGATCTATTTTCACTGCTTGGGAATGGTTTCTTAATATTCTTCCCAAGTGCACATCCTCTGCACACACCTTCATGTATTGATTGTAATTCTAGTATGCCTACAACCATATGTTTTAGGGATGGAAAGGATTGATAATGAAGGTGAACATACCTTCTATGCCATAACTCGGTAGGGTTGATTTTATCATGTACTAGAGCTTGAGTATTCTGACCCAGGAGTTTATACAATCTTCCTTTACAAATTCCAATGACTCTACCATCTTCTATCTTTGAATCTTTAGACCATACAAGAACTTGTCCATCTACACAAGATACTCTATCTCCTTTCTCTTCCAAAAAAGAAATATATACTAGATTCTTTTTCAAACCAAGAACATATAAAACATTATTAAGATGGAAAGATTTACCTGATTCCATCTTGATAGTAACTTGTCCAATTCCCTTGACTATATAATATTCTTGTCTCCAAGCTCCACTTTATGAGGTGTCTCCTTTTCCTTCGTGCTTGAGAAATTCTTACAGTCACCTGTCATATTCCTTGAAGCTCCACTATCGATCAACCACATGTCATATTCAATGGTTCTAGTAAGAGATGAATAATAGAAGAAATATGTTTCATCATGCTTTGTCTTCTTTGAGGGTTCTTCATCATTGGCAGTTGATGCATGATGTCTCTCTTTTCTCTTATTTGTTAGTCTAGGACAATTCCTCATGTAGTGGAAATAATCACGGCATTCAAATCATTGTACCTTTGACATATCTCTCTTGAACGCCTTTCTTGAATAAGATATTTTCTTACCTCCATGTATTTTGAACTTTGTTGCAAAAGCTTGAAAATCTTCTTCCTTCTGAGGTTTTCCCATGGATTTTAACCTTGTCTCTTCTTGCACACAACATGTCCAAAGTTATTCTAACGTTGGGAACTCCTTCATTGTATTCATGCTTGCAACAAATGGATCCCATGATCTAGAAAGACCATTGAGTGCTATGTTCACAACTTCCTTTTTTGGGATGGCTTCTCCAATAGCTTGTAATTGATCTTTCAACTGAGAAATCTTCACAAATTATGAAGCTATGGTGTCATCCTTTGTCATCTTTGTGTCCCAGCGTTCATTCTTCAAAATCATCACTTATCCAATATTTCTAATTGAGAAAAGGTTAGTTAGGGCACCGTACATCTTCTTGGATGAGTCAAGATGAGAAATGTAGGGTAGAAAGTGATCCTTTACAAATTCCACTATGATACTCATAAAATCAATGTCATTATCCTTGAACTTCTCCAATGTTGCAACGGTCTGAGGTTCCTTCTCTTTTCTTGCTTCAAACTATGCTTCCATGATATTGCCTTTCACGATATCTAAAAAATTATTCTTGGAAAGGATGAGGTCAATCCTTGTCTTCGATGCTCTAAAGTTTGAAGACCCTTCTAACTTGTTTTCTAACTTCATAGAGTAAGTCATGGCTGCATTGACTTTGACTTTGACCAAAAAATCAAACTTGACGCATTGGCTTGCTGAGAGTACCAGGGGGTGCGCTAAGGTAGGGCGCACTAGGATATCTAGGAATTAGGTCAAGCACTTCACCTAAGGTGCCTCAACAAGAGGGTTAGGGTTTCATAGTTGCAACAAAACTCTTGACTGCAACTGCAAATCCAACTAAGAAAATTCTCCCAATATACCTTCCAGTATTTAGATGATCCAGGAGGATCTCGGTGGCAAGCCACCTTGTCCAATTAGCTCAAAACAGTTTTTTGGAAACTTACTATTTTTAGTAGTTTTTCAGTTCCAAAACTTCTAGGGCCATTTTGAGGGCCTAAACGACGTTTTTTCACGATCAGGCAGCTCAATGAAATTCAAAGGCTCTCATTGAACCCCATAAATGGATCTTATCGTGAATATATTTCCAACGAGCTATCGTGCATCCTAAACGGAGATTGTATTCAAAAGTTATGACCCCGAGAAGTTGATGTATTAACTTACCCAAACGGGGCCCACATGGATTTTGACACTTCATCTCCTAGGGTTAGGTTTTTGGATGTCTAGGGTTTTGTAATTCATGTTTATTGTAAAATGACCTTCAAGGACTCATTGTACTCATCTTCTTGTGAATGAGCGTAGCCGTCACATCTATTCTCAGAGATAAGCTGCCACCATTCTAGCAAGCTTGTTTTCAGTATGCATTTTACAGTTTTCAACATATTTCTTATTTAATAGAAGCCAAGTTTTAATGTATATCTATTATTTTTCACTGTGTCTCTATGTTAATATTATATATTTGTGTTTTCATTTCATTCTTCTCATAAATCCAGATCAATGGTATCAGAGAAGTCTGCTCCTTGTCGTTTTTTTAATGCATGTCCCTATGCGGTCAGGGTATAGAGAGTTGGGTCTCAAGCTTGTTTATCTTGAGGAAATTTCTCTCGAAAACCCAAGAAAACGTCCATGGTGGGTGAAAATAAATATTATGAGACAAGAGATCCTTTCAAAATGTTGCTCGAGAAATCCCTTGAGCGACAGAGGAATGAGATGATGGAAACTTTGCACAAATCCTTCGACGACTGTCGACAAGCGATGCATCCACCTCAAGCGGAGGTGCCACCCCATTCAAGGTATAGATCAATTTTTATATTCCTATATTTGAAGTTCAAATAGATGTCGATGTCATAGATAAATGGTTAAACCTTCTAGAAGGGTATTTTTGTGTCCAGTAATTTTTTGATAGAGAAAAGATTACATTTGCGCTCCTCAAGGCCGTCCCCAATGTCAAAGATTGGTGGGAGACTTTCTGTGAGCTAGAGGAAATAAAGGGATCCACATTATTTGCAGTTGCACCCACTTGGGGTTCCTTCAGGGATTCTATTTAGGAGCAATACTACAATGTTGGAAGTTATGACGACTTGTATACAAGATGGACCACAGTGCGGTAGGAAAGAGACCAAACAGTGCCAAAGTTCACTAATGTCTTCTATACCTTGCGCACCAAGTTGGGTATCAAAGATTCTGAGTGACATTTGATGCTCAAGTACTGTGATGATTTGCATAGATACATCTAGACACAAATGGATTTTTTAGACATCTCATCATTGGGAACGACCTATCGATATGCCATTAAAATCGAGCATAATCTGAAACAAAAGACATGACAATTTGGGTTTGGGAACCCCTCACAGTAGAAGCAGGGCAAGGGAATCCCCAACCCACAGAAAGGACACAAAAAATATGGGAAACATCAAGACAACCATTCCAAGACACAAGAAAAGAAGGACAATGGGAAGGCAAAGAAAGACACTGGGAAGTGGTGCGACTTCCATAAGATCCCCTAGCATAACACTGTTGATTGCCACTCAAAGTAGTCATTGGTGGCTAAGGTAAAATACTTTGAATGAGTTGTGGGTTCCGAATCTGAGTCAAAAATAGAAAATGGGATACAAATCATTGACGCAGAACCCAGTGCCACCATTTCTACTACCAATATCCATCATGGTGAACCTAATGAGCTAGAGGAAGGAGAGTGCCTCTTTCATTCACAAATGTGGGTAAAATTAACTCTATTGCAATTCATCACTGATAGTAGTAGGCAGAAGAACCTCATCTCGTAAAAGGTCGTCAAGCGTCTAGCCCTGTCGACAACACCGCACCCGCATCCCTACACCATCAGATGGCTCCATCAAGGAAGTAATCTTCACGTCAACCAATAGTGTCACCTCTCGTATGACATCAATCCATTCAAAGATGAGGTATTGTGTGATATTGCTCCCCTTGAAGTTTGTGATGTTATTTTAGGACAACCTTATTTATAAAAATGTCGTGATGTATATGAGTCTAGGCCTCTCGGTGTTATTATTAATTTGAATAGGAAATTGTAAAGGATACTTGAGGTAGTCCCACCTGGTGCTATTTCCTTGATTTTTGCCAAGAAATGCAAGAAGGTCATTTCTTAGACTGGGAAGTTTGTCTTCTTCATGATTCTCTCTCAGAGTGAGAAAAAGGTTGCAGTCACACCCATGGCCTCTGCGTCCGACCTCTCCATGCAACAAAAGCAAGTGGAAAAGGTCGTGGAAAAATACAAATACATCTTATCATCACCTATTGGGATACCTCTACATTATCAGGTCAAGCATCCCATTCACATGACCCCTCACGCACCGCTACCCAATGGGCCGGTCTATCACCACTCTCTACTAGAAAATGAGGAGATCGAGTGTCAAATCCAAGAACTACTCCAAAAGGGGCACATCCAACCCATCTCATCACCTTGTGGAAGCTCAATCATGCTAGTGCAGAAGAAATACGGGACTTGGCGAATCTGCATTGTTTATCGAGCCCTAAATAAAATCATAGTCAAGAACCGGTACCAAATTACCTTAATCGAAGATCTCCGTGATCAACTAAAGGGGGCCAAATAATTTAGTAAGATTGATCTAAATTCTGGATACCATCAGGTCCCAATAGAACCAACAGATGTGTGGAAAACTTCCTTCAAGTCAAAAGAAGGCCTTTTTGAATGGCTGGTCATGCCCTTTGGTTTGACAAATTCCCCAACAACTTTTATGAGGATGATGGAGGACATATTGTGAACTTTCACTAATTCTTTTTTGGTGGTGTATATGAATGAAATCCTCGTCTACAACAAGACTTGGACATAACACTTGCAACATATTCAACAGGTTTTGCACACTCTACAACAACACAAGCTATATGCCAACTTGGAAAAATGCTCCTTAGGAATGAACAAGGTCCAATACCTAGGATACATTGTTGATGCGCATGGTGTGCATGTTGATCCAACGAAGATCCAAGTCATCCGTGATTGGCCAGCCCCAACCACACTCACTGAGCTTCAAAGATTCTTGGGCCTTGCTAATTTCTATCAAAGGTTCATGTTGGGATTCTCCCATATTGCATGGGCCCTCATCCAAATAACCAGAGGTGGTGGTAAGGAAACAATTGTGTGGGGCCTGTCCCAATAGAAAGAGTTCAATGATCTAAAGCAACGCTTATGCTCTGCCCTAGTAATTTCATTACCTAACTTGCAACAACCCTTTGAGATCGAGACAAATTATTCAGACTATGTTGTGGGCACAGTCATCACTCATGATAACCACCCCATGGCCTATCATAGTGAGACACTATCAAATGTCATCTATAAGTACCATAATTATGACAAAGAAATGTACTCCATTATGCAAGCCTGCCGCTAGTGGAGGCATTACATTCTCGGGAACAAGATAATCATCCACACTGATCATAAGCCATTGCAGTTCATGCAGACACAAGGAAAATTGAAGAATGACTACCATCAAAAGTGGTCCACATATTTGCAGCAGTTCCACCTCAACATCAAGTATGAAATAGGAAGTACCAACCGAGTTGATGATTTCCTCAGCTGAACTCCAGTCACAACACTTACCATAGTGCTCGATTCTTGGGTCCAAGAGACCTCCATATGGCCCCACCTCTATGAGACATATCTCGACTTCGCCGACACCTACCAAATATTGGACGCAAACACAACTGTCACCAATTTCCATCTTCAGGACAAGTCATTGTGCCATATCAGACATCTATGTGTTCCATCAAGCAAGAAAGCGAAGTTGATTTGAGAATCCCACTACAGTTGGGTGGCAAAACACTTCGGCATGGAAAATACAGTGGGAGTGTTACGGTGACATTTCTACCAGATGAAACTTCGACAGGATGTCAACAAGTATATCTGGTCCTGCACTACCTAGGTTATTTCCAAACCAGCCATTAAGAAACAATGCATGTACACTCCTATGCATACTCTTGATAGGCCCTGGGAATCCATCTTAATGTACTACATGTAGGGCCTTCCATCCACCAAGTGGGGAAATGACTGTGTTTTTGTGGTTGTTGATCGCTTTTCCAAGATGACGATTTTGACCACCTGCAATAAGAGGATCACAACAGAGGACACTGCCAAGCTCTTCCTTGAATGAGTGTGGGTACACTTTGGGATCCCACAAACCATTATCTAATATCGGGACAACTAGTTCCTCAGCACATTCTGGTCGAGCCTCTGGTCATTGCTGGACACAAAGCTCACCAAGTCCACTGCCTTCCACCCCTAGACAGATGGCCAAACCGAGGTCGTCAACCAGATGATCGTGCACATCCTGTGCATGTACAATTACAAGCACCCCCACACCTGGGATGGGAGTCTTCCCTATGTTCAACACAGCTACAATAAAGCGATACATAGTTCAACCAGTCACAACCCCTTTCAGGTGGGGTTGGGATTTCAACCATTGTGTCACATGGATGTTGCACTACCCCTTGCGGCCACTCAAGAAGACACGTTGCATGCTCCAATTGGAGCTGACAGAGCCACCTGGTTCATTTAATGGATCCAACACATCCTCCAACAGGTTCAGGGTATTTTATAAAAGTCTAATAGCAAGTACAAGAAACGCCATGATCAACACCGGGTGCCACACCAGTTTCAGGTGGGAGGCAAAGTTTGGTTGCACTTGCATAAATAATTCCTTACAGGGCCTCATCAGAAGATTCACCCACTTCATTATGGACCCTACACCATCACCAAGGATGTGGGTGAAAATTATTTTGAGCTCAACCTTCCCCCATTCCTTGGCTTGCACCCAATATTCAATGTGGACCTCCTTCGACCTTATTTTCCACCATTATTGGACACCTCATAGATATAAAAACAATTGACACTGACATATCTCAAACATGACTGCATGGAAAATGCATCCACTGATCAGATCATGGACACACATGTCAAGGGCACTTGCCAGCAGAGGATCCAGCTTTATCGGGTTGTCAAAGCATGACAACTCTTGCACCAAGGCAAGTGGCTCACCCAGGGCCAAATTCAACATAAATTTCCTCCTATGATGGGGGAACTCAACAAAATGGATACCATTTATTCCTAAGGGGGAAGGATTGATCCTGAATAATCTCGGCGGCCACCTACCTTGTCCAACTAGCTCAAAACAATTTTTTGCAGCTTACTATTTTTAGCAGTTTTTTGGTTCTTGAACTTTTAGGGCCATTTTTTTGGAGAACCTTGTGTCCACCCACCATGTCAAACCTCAATGATATACAAAGGCTCTGATTTATCCCCCTAAATGAATCTCCTTGTAAATACCTTTCCAACGAGCTATCGTGCGCCCTAAACAGAGATCGTATGCAAAAGTTACGACACCGGGAAGTTGATGTACTAACTTACCCCATGGGGCCCACATGAGTTTTGGTGCTTCATCTCCTAGGGTTAGGTTTTTGGATATCTATGGTTTTGGCATTCATGTTTATTGTGAAAAGGCCTTCAAAGGATCATTGTACTCATCTTCTTGTGAATGAGCATAGCCGTCACATCTCTTCTCAAAGATAAGCTTCCACCATTCTAGCAAGCTTGTTTTCAGTCTCCATTTTACATTTTTCAGCATATTTCTTATTTAATAGAAGCCAAGTTTTGTTGTATGTCTATTATTTCTCACTGTGTCTTTGTGTTAATATTATAAATTTGTGGTTTCGTTTCATTTCTCTCATAAATCCAGATTGTTAGATTGTTCGAAGATAGTGTGGGCCCATAAACCGTTAAAATAATAGGTATGCTCATTTCACCATAGACAATATCTCTATATTGTCACCTAACCATAGGCATAAGGCCACCCCCGAGCACCTTAACCTTGAAAACTAGAATAATTCTGGAAGAAAACACTAGAACAGATAGCCAACCAAGATAGCATACCTCTCGCCACAGCTAGTGTACCAAGAAGAAAGTCCAAACCATAAACCAAAGAACAAGTCACCACTGCATCAACTGCAACTCTCCTTCAGTCATGCACATCACTAGTCCTTATGAATTTTTGAGAGTGAGTGAGTGAAAATGATCTCAAGCGCCCTCTATTTATAATGCTTAAAGTCACCTAGATGAGTCAAATTCTCTTCCTAGAGGCTAATAACTTAATGTTATATTTTCTCTTAAGATGACTTGTCTTCTAGGGTTATTATCCAACCATTTAGGGTTTCTCTAGCTTTCCAAAACATTATAGTCTCGTCAAAGGTTACATGTAGAGGTTAATACCCCCATAGCTACCATAACATCAACAATTGCAACTATGCTCTTATGACTAGAGTGATGCATGTTGATGATCCACAGGTCTTTGAAGAAGCTCAAGGAAAACCTAAATGGGGTGTTGCAATGAAAGATGAATATGACTCTTTAATGAAGAATCAAACTTGTGAGTTGACTCCTCTCCTAGAAGGTAAAAATCTCATTGGTTGCAAATGGGTATACATGCTAAAGTTCACATCTAATGGAGCAATTGAGAAGCATAAGGATATATTGGTTGCAAAAGGATTTTCACAAAAATAAGGTATTGATTATACTGAAACATTTTCCCATTTCGCTAAAATGACTACAATTCATATTGTAGTTTCTCTAGCTATAAAACTTGGTTGGGAAATTCATCAAATGGATGTAAAAAGGTTTTTTTTTGCATGGTGATTTACTTGAAGAAATTTGTATGCAACAACCCCTAGGTTTTATAAAATTTGGCCAAGAGCATCTTGTTTGTAAGCTTAAAAAATCATTGTATGCGTTAAAGAAGGCTCCAAGAGCATGGTACTCCAAAATTAATGAGTACTTCCTGAATGATGGATTTAAAAGAAGTCCTTATGATCGTGATCTTTATGTCAAAAATTGCAATGGTGATATGATAATGGTTTTCCTACATGTAGATGAATTAATCATTACAAGAAGCAGTTTAAGTAAGGTATATGACTTCAAGAAGAAGCTAAAGAAGTATTTTGATATCACAGACTTGGGTTTATTACATTATTTTATTGGCATCCAGGTTTGGAAAGAAAAAGATAGAATTATTCTATCACAACCAAAATATGCACTTTATCTATTGAAGAAGTTCAAAATGAAGAATTGTAAGTCAGCTCCAACTCCAATTGATGAAGGGACCAAGTTAAGGAGCAACTCTATTTTTGAAAAATTTGATGGCACACTATATAGAGAGTTCGTTGGAAGTATGATTTATCTAACAACCAATAGACCAGATATTGCATATGCATGTGGAATGATTTCTAGATTTATGTTTGATCCTCATCTTGAACATTGGAAGACAGCTAAAAGAATACTTAGATACATCAAAGGAACTTATAATATTGGACTTGAATATCAATATGGTGGTAATGTTCAACTTGCAGGATATACAGACTCTGATTGGGCAAGAGATACTGATGATATAAAGTCAACTTCTGGATATATATTTCATCTTGATTTGGGAGCAATCTCATGGAGTAGCAAGAAGAAAGCTACAATCTATTTATCATGAAATAATATGAATATAAAGGAGAAACACTTGCAACACAAGAAGATACATGGCTAAGATGTATTCTTGTTGAATTGAATCATCCTCAAACAAAAGCTATGTAACTATTTACTGTGATAATCAAAGCACAATACAATTAAAAAAGAATAATTATTTTCATGCAAGGACCAAACATATTGAAATCCATCATCATTATGTTCGTGAGAAAACACAAAAAGGCAACATCATGTTGAAATATTGGAAAACAGAAGATCAAGTTGCTGATATATTTACTAAACCTTTGAGTATTGCAAAGTTTGTAAAGTTCAGAAGCATGATAGGACTTAAATAAGTATCCCCTTAATAAAGTGTATGTTAACCCTAATAAACATTAAGGGGGAGTGTTAAAACATAGATTAATTATGTAATGTTTATTAGAGAAGGCGATGAAAACTGATCTAGAAGCTGAATTAAATGAGGTGGTTGGGAGAGTTGACGCAGACTGCAAAAAATATCAAGGAATTTTAGGAAATCACTGGAAGATTTGGAGGCTTCCACATAGACCAGATGCTTGTGTAAAATTCCCTATAAATTGACAACAATAGAACCCATTATATATTACTTTAGCATCAATCCGAGTGTCGTGTATTCTTTTCTCTTCTCTGCAATTTTAATTTTGTTTTTCTTCATGCTCTCTTAACTTGGTATTCCAAGTAAGATCTTTTTTTCCTTTCTTTGTTTTACATGTGCCAACTCTTTTAGTTTACACGCTTGATACATTAGATTGTATTTTTTTTTTAAGTAATGAAATTATCTGAATTTGGAGAGCCTTAAAAACAAAGTTTTTGTCGAACAAATCATTTTTTTGAGAGCACTGAAAACTAAGTTTTTCCACCTCTTTTAGTTTACCCTCTTGAAACATTAGGTTGTATGTTTTTTAAGTAATGAGATTATCTAGATTTGGAGAGCCTTAAGAAGCAAAGTTTTTGTCAAACAAAGCTTTTTTTCGGGACATTTTAGACATAGAGAACATTTTACAACAAAAGTTGATAAAACAAATCCTATTACTTTATTTTATTGTTTTTTAAACATGGTAAACTTTTTATCATAACTCAATTATCAATTAACAATGGAGACAACCATCACATACTTTATTGTTAATTACACAATATTATTAATTAATAAAAAATAATTATTAAATTAAA
>JASDQU010503090.1:20594-32820 GCA_032191745.1 Picea mariana
TTTAGTAGTTGTAGCACCTTGTCAACATGTCGCACATGATCCTCCCAAGACTTGCTATAGATTAGTATATCATCAAAAAATACTAACACAAATTTTCGAAGAAAGGGCTTGAAAATGGAATTCATCAACCCTTGGAATGTGGAAGGTGCATTTGTAAGGCCAAAAGGCATGACCAGAAATTCATAATGGCCTTCATGAGTTCGGAATGTTGTTTTTGGGATATCTTCTTCCTTCATTCCGATCTGATGATACCTTGAAAGGAGATCCAATTTTGTGAAATAGATTGCTCCATGTAGTTCATCTAACAATTCATCAATGACGAGAATGGGAAACTTATCTTTAATATTGATCTTGTTGAGCTCTCTATAATCTGGACACATACACCATGAGCTATCTTTCTTGAATACCATTACCACNGCCAGCCTCTAACATTTCTTCAACCATGCACTCAATTTCACTCTTCTGGGCGTAAGGGTATCTGTATGGCCTGATATTAGGAGGAACATTCCCAGGAATTAGGTGAAATTGATGATCATGATTTTGAGTGGGCGGAATACCTTTGGGAATATCTTCAAATACTTTGGAATTCTTATCAATGATCCTTTTGAGATCTTGAGGAATAGATGGCTTAGATGTTTGAACATCTAGTGAGCATAGTTGTGCAATAACACCTTGATGCTCCTTTTTCAATAATTTTGTCATGTCGTTAGAGCTTATCACCTTACCGGGTTTCCTTGTGATACCTCTTAACTCAATTTCTTTTCCTTCCATTGAAAATTTCATGAAAAGTTCTTGAAAATTAAGCCATACTTCCTAATTATTGTAATCGTTGGATTCCTAATACAACATCTGCACCACCCATGGGTATAGCGATCATTGGAATATTCATTACATATTCCCCCATAGTAAGATTGATCTTATAGCATTTTCTTGAGAAATTGATAGTTCCTCCATCTGCAATCATTACTTGAAACTCTGGCACTAGATATACAAATCAATTGAGATCTTTGGCTAATTTATAGTGAATGAAATTATGAGTACTACTAGAATCAATTAGGACTCTTACCTTTTTATTTTTGATGTATTCTTCGATCTTGAGGGTTTGAGGAGTGCTAATTCCAGCCAATGCATTACAAAATATCATGGGAGTCAACTCTTCAGACGAAATTGCTTCTACGTTTTCATCTTGAGATGGTTATTGTTCTTGTTCTTCGTCCTCTTCACAATCTATGTAGAATAATTTATTCTCACCACACTTATGTCCCTTACTGTACTTGCTTTCACAATTAAAGCATAAACCTTTTTCTTTTCTTTCCTCCAATTGTTGAGGTGTCAACCTTGTAGGTTGAGGTGTTTTAGGAGAAGGAGCATTGTTCTCTCTATAGATGTTAGGATTGGTCCTTCTAGTATCCATAGCCATATTTTTACTTTCAACATTTATTGCCACCTTAAATGCATTCTCCAATTATTTGGGTTCCCAAAGACGAACCTCATGTTGAATGTTATCCTTTAAAGTTCCTATGAATACATCAATCAAGTGCTCATCTAGAATATCGGTTACCTTTTTATTCAATCTTTGGAAGTTCTCAATGTGCTCGGTAACTGAACCCTTTTGCTTGAGATTTATCAATTGGCTAAAGAAGGTATTTCTCCTTGTATCCTCATAGTGTGCTATCATTTCTTCCATGAAAATTGTCCAAGTGACGAGTGATTTGTGAGAACAAAGCCATCAATACCATAAAAACTGATTAGGTTCTAAGTATAAAGAAGCAATTCATACCTTTTGTGTATGTGGTACATTATGGAGATCAAAGAATTGCTCCATCTGAAGTATCCATGTGATTGGGTCCTTGCCATCAAACTTCCTCATATCAATCTTAGGAATGTGGTTAGTCTTCAAACCAAAGTTGGAGTTTATCCATTCTTGATTCACCTTTCTTGTTTCCTCATCGTGAATTTCATGGGATGCATTTTCACTTTCAGGTGTCTTCTCTGTTACAAAATTTTTCAATACTTCCATGATCTCCCCTTTTAAACCATCCATCTTAGTATCCAACTTAGCTTCCATTGAATCCATTTTCTTTTGTAGTTCATTTATGTCCCTACGCATTTCTTCACCTTCATCAAGAGTCCAAGTAGGATTTTCTGGAGGCTTATTTTGTGTAGACGTTCCCTTTTTTGGTGGCATGTTGGCTAAGTATCACTTTTGAACCTTGATTTTGAGGTGGTTCTACTAGAAAATATTTCTTATGTTGTGTCTCCTAAGTTTCGGCCCTTCTGGGTATGAAACTTTATTTTATGTATTTCTCTGATATTTCTTCTCTGCAATGCCACAAGTCTGATCAAAATTGGATGTGCCAAGTGGAATTTATGGTAACTTCCCCACAACTTGTTGATTTTTGTCCTTTTCAGGAGATCTCACTTGTATAGCGTTCCCCACACAAAATAATTGATATAAAATTCTGAAATTCACACCATAAATACTAAAGACTATCCACGATCCAATGAAAATAGTCCCACTCAATTTGGATACTCTAGGAAGAAGTTATGATTTTTTTACCTGGAACACCTTCTTGATACTAGTCAATAGGACTAGTCAGATGCCCTATCTTACACAGTGTGTATCTACAGATTTAAGATGACCCAGAAGCTGAAATTTTTACCACCGATACCTTACTAATTTTTGTAAATATCCTTTGGAGTTCAGGGTCTGAAATGTTAAAGAAAAGTTTTTATAGCAAAAATTCCACAATGACTCATTTCAGGATGATTCCAGAACCCTATCTTGTACAGGCTTTATCTCCGAAAGTATAAGGTCTCAGGAGCTGAATTTTGAACCCAGCGTACCTTGATCCATCTAATAAATATCCTCCAAGCCGTTCCTTTTGAAATGTTGTAGAAAAAAAGTTATAGAGAAAATTCCAAGGTGTCTCAGATGTAGCAGCGAAACCCCAAGACCTTGAGCTCTGATACCATATGTTAAGAACCAAATATCAATATAGCATAGAAAAACCTCAGAAAAAGTGTTGAAGCCTTGAAAAAGAGATAACTTTAGATAATAATCCTCTTCGAGGGGGAAACCTCGTTTTACCCCACTTAAATGTTCAAGTACAAGATGATTCAAAATGAAAATGTCTCCTTGGTATATATAGGAGACTAGGAGGTATAATTACAACTAATGGCCTAAAGNGAGTGTGTCACCTTTGTGACACTAAGAAGGTTGAAGATGAAAATCACTTTCTCTTAGATTGTCCAGCCTATACCCATATTAGATCTCATTTTCAAAATATTGATCACACTACCAACCTTCCTAACCTCTTAACTCAACAAAAATATGGTCATCTTGGAAAGCTTATCTTAATGCTTTTCGAGCACAGAAACAAAATTCTAAAGAATCACAAGTAGTCACTTACCCTCTTAAGGTGTGATAGACCAATTAGGTCTTAGTGGACGTTAATAATCATCATCATCATCATCATCATCATCCATGTGATAGGGTCCTTTCCATCAAACTTCCTCATATCGATCTTAGGAATGTGGTTGGTCTTCAACCCAATGTTAGAGTTTCTCCATTCTTTATTCACCTTCCTTGTTTCCTCAACATGAATTTCATGGGATACATTTTCACTTTTAGGTGTCCTCTCTATCACGAATTTTTTCAATCCTTCCATGAAACCATCCATCTTTGCCTCCAACTTAGCTTCCATCTCTTGTATTTCATCTTTTGTTACTATCTTCTTTTTAAAATCATTTATGTCCCTATGCATTTCTTCACCTTCATCAAGAGTCCAAGTAGGATTTTCTGGAGGCTTATTTGGTGTAGAATTTCCCTTTTTGGGTGGCATGTTGGCCAAGTATCACTTTTGAACCTTGATTTTGAGGTGGTTCTGCCAGACAATCTTTCTTCTATTGTATCTCCAAAGTTTTGTCCCTTCTGGGTATGAAAATTTATTTTTTGTAGTTCTCTAATATTTTTTCTCTTCAATGCCATAAGTCTGATCAAAATTGATTATACCAAGTGGAATTTATGGTAACTTCTCCACAACTTGTTGATTTTTGTCCTTTTCAGGAGATCTCACTTGTATAGCATGCCCCACACAAAATGATTGATATAAAATTCTGAAACTTGTACCAGAAATACTATAGAATATCCATTATCCAATGAAACCAGTCTCACTCAATTTGGCTACTCTAGGAAGAAGTTATGATTGTTTTACCTGGAACACCTTCTTGAGACTAGTCAGATAACCTATCTTCCATAGGGTGTATCTACAAATGTAAGATGACCCATAAGATGAACATTTTACCACATATACCTTACTAATTTCAGTGAATAGCCTCTATATTCCAGGGTCTGAAAAGTTACAGAAAATTGTTTATAGCGAAAATTCCGCAATGACTCAGTTGAGGAAGATTCCAGAACCCTATATTGCACAGGTTGTATCTTTGAAAGTATAAGGTCTTGGGAGATGAAATTGTAAACCAACATACCTTGATCCATCTACTAAATACCCTCCAAGCCATTTCTTCTGAAACAGTGCAGAATAAAACATTATAGAAAAAATGCCAAGGTGTCTCAGATGTAGCAGTGAAACCCCAAGACCTTGAGCTCTGATATCATATGTTAAGAACCAAATATCAATATAGCATAGAAAAACCTCAAAATAAGTACTCAATGCCTTGAAAAAAAGATAAATCTAGATAATAAGCCTCTTCAAGAGGGCAACCTCCTTATTCCCACATAAATGTACAATTACAAGATGATTCAAAATGAAAATGTCTCCTTGGTATATATAGGAGACTAGGAGGTATAATTACAATTAATGGTCTAAATACAACATAAATAAAATAAAATTACTAATATAATATGCCCCAATTAAGGTGTAATGAGCCACTATTTAGGGCTTAACAAAAGTGTACATAGAGCAGCCACAAGATACATGAGAAGGAGTCTCATGTCTGCAGCTTGAAGAAATCTTTGTATGGTACATAGAGGGATACTCCACTAAAAAGAATCTAGTATGACAAGTTAATGTTAGTCCATTGAAAACATCTAGTACACAGAGGGATACTCTGGTGAAAAGTTCAGGTATGTCAAGTTACTTCTACTCTAGTGAAAACGTATGGTACACAGAGGAATACTCCAGTGAAAAATTCTAGTACGTTGAGTTAGTGTTACTCAAGTGAAAAATTTTGGTATGAATATTGTTACTCTAGTGAAATAGTATGGTACTCACGTTACTAACTATGGCACCGATGAGCATGACCTCGCACAAGGTCAGTAGATGCCATGCCTTCAGGGTTGTTTAGTTACCCATATTTTCAAGATGGTGAGCCAACCTGTGTGGTTGGAGGTGTTTCCTAGCATTGGGATTGATGGGTAGTGTGTGTGCACTACATCGCCTAATCCTTGTGATTATATGTTTGGTCACCGTGGATCAGTTTCCTAGTGTGCCAACTAGAGGTTACTATTTCTTTATGAACTATATGTTATATTATGTGTGAGTTGGGGAGTTACTAGTTCTTTATGAATGAGATGTCATATTTTCTGTGAGATGGCAAATTACTAGTTCTTTATAAACTAGATTCCAAATTCTGTGTGAGCTAGAAAGTTTCAATTTCCCAGACTCTGCTTGGATTGGGTAGTTGTGCAATCTTGTGTAAACTGCCTCAACTGCATATTCCATAGTTTGTGTGGCTATGATGGTGATACTTGTGACACAATTTGTTTTATCATGATATATCATATATGACTATTCTACTTGTTACATGATTTGTTTGATCATCAGATGGCCATGTGGCCATGCTACTTGAGACATGATCAGTTTGATCATGAGATAGCCTATGTGGCTATGGTGATGCTACTTTTAGATTAGTGGGAAAGAATATGTGATTATTTTCAATGCCATGTGAGATGGATGGATGTGTTTGAGAACATTACATGAATAACATCTTAGTTAATACTTCCCTAGCTAAGAGGGATTGTTGATGTTTTGGTAGCTACATAAATTATTAACATCCAAGTGTAACCTTTGTACTTAGATTAGAATATTTTGGAAGTAAGAGAACCATTAAACAGATGTGTGGAAACCATAGATGAGAAGTCATCCCAAGGAGAATAATAATAAATAAATAAGAAACCCAAAAAGAAAAGTCGGTCCTGCCAGAAAAAGTCAAAGTAAATTATATTTGCCAGAAATGATAGGTCGGCCCTCTGGGAAAAGTTCACTGGTAGAACAATTATAAATAAGGTGACGTTTATCTTATTTTTACACATTCTCACTCACTTAACAATAAGGGAGAAGGTCTAAGGAGAAGTTTCAATAGAATCTAGTGTGCAAGTCTAAGGAATTGCAATTGCAACAATAGGAGGTGCAATTTTGGAGAGAGTAGTGCAACAGTTGTGGTGGAGTATTCTCGGTCCTTTTGGTATATCTCTTGTGAGCTTCTCTTGGTAAAGGTATGCTTACATTAGTATAGGTATGTTCTCTTGGTATTTTTTTGTTGTTGGAGCAGTGGTGTTTATGGTTAGGGTTTATTTGTTGGCTCTAGTGTGTACTTGCCAAAATCATTCTATCTAAGAAAAGGTTGGTGTGCTTGGGAGTGGCATAGTGAATTCCTATGGTTGGGTGACAATGAAGTGACATTTTCTATGGTTAAATGAGCATAAAAATATTTTAACAACATAATCACCATAGAAATCACACACAGACACACACACACACACACACACACACACACACACACACACACACACACACACACATGATCCTAGTGATCTATCTTGAGTGGTTGAGTGCTTAATTGTGATATGGTCCCCTCGTTTTCAAATAGTTATACATTTACTCTAATAAGGCCCAATAAACTCCTTGAAATATAATAGGCTTGTGGTAAAATATTATTTATGAATATTTCTCCCTTGGATGATATTTCTATACTGGGGTAAATATTGTGCTATAAGTATTTCTCTTTTCTCCCCATCTAAGTTATTAAAATATGTGAATGACTCAATATGAAAATGAGTAGAAGAAAATATATCCCTACCGTATATTATGTAACAAAATATGATAATTCAAGATACTAATAGGTTTCTTTCCCTTAACTCTAAACCTTTAATAAAAATTATATTTACTAGTATATGTAAGACCCTCCATTGGGTCAATATTCCAATGAACCTGTTGTTATTGAGATTGTCCTAGGCTCAAATACAAATTCAAGGCATCTCACAGTAATAATTCAATTGATTAAAAATACCTTTAAAATTTTGATGTTATGGTAGATGTGAGATGTATGAACCTCCATGTATAACCTCTGACCAAATTAGAATGTTCTGGAAACTAGAGAAATCCCTAAATAGATGCATAAAAACCCTAGAATACATGTCGACTCATTAAAAAAATTAATATTTAAGTATTGGCCTCTAAGATAAGAAATCGGCCTAGACAAGAGACAAAGAGAACTATAAATAGAGGGTGCTTGCGCTCATTTGGTCATTCACACTCTCACATATCACTTAAGACAAGTGGTGTGCAAGTTTGGAGGAGTGCATTTGTAGCTACTGCAACTGGGATTTTGGTAATGGTTTTTGGTTTATGGACTTTCCGTTTTGGTGCACTATTCCTAGAGAAAGAGAGATATTTTATCTCTTGGTTATTTGTTGGGTCTGGTACTGCTTCCAAAATTATTCTATCTTTCAAGGTTATGGTGCTCAGGGGTGGTTGCATGCCTATTTCTAGGTGACAATATTAAGATATTGTCTATGGAAAAATGAGCACATATATTTTAATTCTCACACGTTATGGGCCCACACTATCTTCAGACAATCTAACCACTAGAAGATATATTGGGAAGTACCTAACATAAAGGTACATGTCTTCCCAAGGTTATGATTCTCTTGGTAAAGGTACACTTTCAGTTTCTAATCTCTTCTTGTCAAGATGGTATCTAGTTTCAGATTGGAAGACAAGTTGGATGATGCAACAAGAATTCAAAGGTATTCACTTCTATATGTTATCCAAGTTATATCATCTAGAAAAACATGAGTGTGTTTGCATGGAAAGTACTAGAGACCCTTTCCAATCTATAATATTGTACTCAATGCATTCAGAAGAACATGCACACCCTCCATAGCAAGTAAGGCTTCAAGTTCCAGGTTTGATTAAATTGTTAAACTTCAAATTTGTATATATCAAGGGTGATAGTTGATACATTACAAAAGAAGTCTTTGAAAGGTTATATTATTGGTAGGTGCAATGAATACTTGACTACATATGAATACCATTGATATAGATGCTTATTGTACTTGTTTGAAAGATGCACTAACATTTCCTCTAGAGAGATTTTTTTTTTCTCTTGTTGTTCTTGTTCCGGGAAGGTACTCTTGCAAAATATGTTTGATATTTGTGGAATTTGTCATAGAAGAAGTTTATAAGGATCAAACAATGTTTGCAACAAATTCCAGATGTGAAACAATCAGAACAGATAGAAACAAACTTAAAGAGACTCAAAGGGAGTTAGACTCAGAGGAAGTCAGTAATCAAGAGGAAACTAGAATAAACTTGTGACAATTTGGAGAAAGCAAGAACAATGCAAACAGAAGCATGGACTATGTTAGGTGGAAGGAGATGATTACATAATTCAAAACTAAGATCACGCATATTTGTCATTCCAGAATGAAGTCGGGATTAGGAGGGAGATAATCCCCAATAATATGATCCATTGAAGAATCTATGAATACCATGAAGTATATGTTCATGTTCTTCATTGGAACTAGCAGCCATGATAATCAACAAATTTTCATCTTGACTCTAGAATAAGTCTTGTTCAAAAATAAGCCTTGAATATCCCTGGTTTTCCATCTACATTTATGCTCCTATGGAGAAAGGAATAAGTTGGAACCTTCAAGAAGGAAGGGAATGGAATCCATAAAATATTCCATGGACTCCAATGTTGAAGAAGGAAGATGAGACTATGACGACTATGATGACAACTTGTTCCATTACACCTCAACCTAAACCATTATATCTATTTCAATATCCATGGGTTGGAGTTCACATCAGATGGAATTAAAGACTATTCTTCTCAATATATTAATTGAAGAAGAAGCATATAGAACAACCTAAATGTTTTCAGGTATACCAGAAAGAGACCCATGTATCAAGATATAACAAGACCTTGTATGGATTCAAGCAACCTAGTGTAGATCCTCTCATGCACAACAAAGGTGTAGTGAAAAATTCCTATGATAGAGGAAGTGTATTGAAATGGTTCTTCAAAAGTTCGAGATGATGGATTTCAAATCTATGCAAAACTTCCATGATGACAAATCTTAAGAAGTTGAGAGACTCTGATCTAGTAGACCCGTCCCTGTATTAATTGAATGTCTCGTTAATGTATTTGGAGAATACTCATTTGGATATTTGATTTTCTATGAAAATAGTTCCATGTAGAACCTAGCCATGAGAATTGAATAATTTCAAAGCATGCCTTGAAATATCTTCGTGGGACGTTTGAGTTATGATATACATTTGCATGTATTTATTGATTCATATTGGGAAGGGAGTGCAGATGACAGAATAAGTTCTTCTTGAATATGTTTCAGTTTAAGTTTTTCCACGATATGATGGGCTAGCATGAAACAAAAGTCTATTGCACTCAACATTGTAGAAGCTTAATATATTATAGCTTTTGATGCTTCTACAAAAGTAGTGTGTCTCTGTAAGCTAGTTTCTAGACTGTTTAATCAGGTGTTGGATTCGACCGTGATATATTGTGATGACCAGAGTTGTGTGAAGCTCTCAGAGAACCCAATATTCCATGACAGGCCAAAGAACATTGAGATAAAGTACTATTTTATCTGTGATAAATTCGAGAGAGGAGAAGTGGTTCTCCAGTATATCTCCACTAATGAGAAAATAACATATATTTTGGTAAAGCCTCTATCTAAGATAAAAATGTTTCATACTTAAGGGACAATTTGGAATCATGGAGATGATGTGATTACTCCCTAGGTTGGGAGAGAGCATTGATATGTTATTGATATATGGGAAGTTATTTTCCAATTCATAAAATGGTCCAGGTTTGGAAGTCACTTTCTAGTTCAGAAAGTGGCCCAAGATTTCTAACAGACAGTCATTTTCCAATTCGGAAAATGCTCTAGATCGAAGAGTCATTTTCGTAATGAAAATGGTCTGATATATTTTTGATGTACCATACATAGTGATTCCCCTTGTGTTCAGTGTGGGGGAATGGTCTAGGAAATTCATTCTTATTAGCAGTTACTCTGAGTAGTGGTCAAGAATAATGGTCTGCCTATTCTGACAGTCATTCTTTTGAATTTCACAGTTGTGAGAAATTTCAAAGAATTGTTCATTCTAGGAGGTTTGTGCAGGACAGACATTTCCATAGGAAATGGTCTGGATAGTCATACCTAGGGAAGACTCATTCTCTACATATTGCAATGTGAATAGTGTTAGAAGAATGGCCCATTTAGGTGAATGGTCTAGTTTCAACAATCAACGACATTCATTCCCTAGGGAAAAATCATTCTCTCTAGGTTGCATTGTGATTAGTTCTACAAGAACGGCCTAGTTCGGTGAATGGTCCAGGTTCAGAAATTGGGGAAAGATATTCTTCTATACTTGAGAAGAATAGTCCATATGGCCCATGGTCGATGTTTAACTTTCTGAGGGTAGATACTCTTCCAAATATGACAAATGTGAGTGGAGGAATTTTTGAGATGACTCAGTTTGTATCATGATATTGTTTATGCAGGTTGATATTAGATGATATGATTGTTGTGGAGACTGTATGTCTTTGGAGAATAGTTGTATGCTACTAAGGTATATGTGTTCCACTGGATGTCTCGAGAAGTGTTGTGGAAGTGTGATGGATTATAGATGTGACTACATTGGACAACGTGTCATCCATGATGGGGCACTAATTGTGGCACTAGTTAGGGTGATGTGTATGGATAATCCAATTAAAAATTAGGGTGTGTTGAGTTACTGATACTCTAGTGAAAAAGTATGGTTCACAAAGGGTTACTCCAATGAAAAATTCAAGTATGCAAAGGGCTACTCCAGTGAAAAATCATGGTACGCTAATTTACTGCTACTCCAATGAAAAGGTATGGTATGCAGAGGGCTAGTCCAATGAAAAAATTATGGTATGCCAAGTTACTACTAATCCAATGAGAAATTTTGGTATGCAGAGGGCTACTCCAGTGAAAACTTTGGGTACATCGAGTTATTGCTACTCTATTCAAAATGTCTAGTACGTAGAGGGCTACTCCAGTGAAAAATCCTGGTATGTCAAGTTACTGCTACTCCAGTCAAAAAGTATGGTAAGAAGATTGCTACTATAGTGAAATAGTTTTGTATGCATGCTACTGACTGTGTCACCAGTCAACATGACCTCACATAAGGTAAGAAGATGTCATGCCTTCAAGGCTGGTTAGTTACCCATATTTTCAATATGTTGGGCCAACCTGTGTGGTTGGAGGTGTTTCCTAGCATTGGGCTAGATGGGTAGCATGTGCACACTACATCGCCTAATTCTTGTGATTAGATTCCTGATCATTGTGGATCGGTTTCCTGGTGTGCGAACCGAAGGTTACTAGTTCTTTATGAACTAGATGCCAGATTATGTTTTAGCTGGTAAGTTACTGGTTCTTTATGAACTAGATGTCATATTTTGTGTGAGATGGCGTGTTACTAGTTATTTATGAACTAGATGCTAGATTTTGTGTGAGCCAAAAAGTTGCAGTTGCCCATACTCCGCTTGGATTGGGTGGTAGCGCAGTTGTGTGTAAAATTTATCAACTGTATATTCCAAAGCATGTGCGACTGTGATGGTTATACTTTTGAAATGATTTGTTTGATCATGAGATATCCTGTATGGCTATGCTACTTGTTACATGATTTTCTTGATCATGAAATGGCCATGTGTCCATGCAACTTGAGACATGATCTTTTTTATCATGAGATATCATGTGTGGCTATGGTGATGCTACTTATAGACTGGTCTACAAGACTATGTGAGACTTTCCCATGCCATTTGAGATGTATGGATGTGTTTGAGACTATTACATGAAGAAAATCTTAGTTAATACTTCCCTATCTAGGAGGGAGTGTTGATGTTTTAGTAGTTATGGATGGTATTAACCTCCAAGTGTAACCTTTGTAGAATAGAATATTTAGGAAGCAAGAGAACCATTAAATAGATG
>JASDQU010503090.1:32840-49127 GCA_032191745.1 Picea mariana
TATGTCTTTGGAGAATAGTTGTATGCTACTAAGGTATATGTGTTCCACTGGATGTCTCGAGAAGTGTTGTGGAAGTGTGATGGATTATAGATGTGACTACATTGGACAACGTGTCATCCATGATGGGGCACTAATTGTGGCACTAGTTAGGGTGATGTGTATGGATAATCCAATTAAAAATTAGGGTGTGTTGAGTTACTGATACTCTAGTGAAAAAGTATGGTTCACAAAGGGTTACTCCAATGAAAAATTCAAGTATGCAAAGGGCTACTCCAGTGAAAAATCATGGTACGCTAATTTACTGCTACTCCAATGAAAAGGTATGGTATGCAGAGGGCTAGTCCAATGAAAAAATTATGGTATGCCAAGTTACTACTAATCCAATGAGAAATTTTGGTATGCAGAGGGCTACTCCAGTGAAAACTTTGGGTACATCGAGTTATTGCTACTCTATTCAAAATGTCTAGTACGTAGAGGGCTACTCCAGTGAAAAATCCTGGTATGTCAAGTTACTGCTACTCCAGTCAAAAAGTATGGTAAGAAGATTGCTACTATAGTGAAATAGTTTTGTATGCATGCTACTGACTGTGTCACCAGTCAACATGACCTCACATAAGGTAAGAAGATGTCATGCCTTCAAGGCTGGTTAGTTACCCATATTTTCAATATGTTGGGCCAACCTGTGTGGTTGGAGGTGTTTCCTAGCATTGGGCTAGATGGGTAGCATGTGCACACTACATCGCCTAATTCTTGTGATTAGATTCCTGATCATTGTGGATCGGTTTCCTGGTGTGCGAACCGAAGGTTACTAGTTCTTTATGAACTAGATGCCAGATTATGTTTTAGCTGGTAAGTTACTGGTTCTTTATGAACTAGATGTCATATTTTGTGTGAGATGGCGTGTTACTAGTTATTTATGAACTAGATGCTAGATTTTGTGTGAGCCAAAAAGTTGCAGTTGCCCATACTCCGCTTGGATTGGGTGGTAGCGCAGTTGTGTGTAAAATTTATCAACTGTATATTCCAAAGCATGTGCGACTGTGATGGTTATACTTTTGAAATGATTTGTTTGATCATGAGATATCCTGTATGGCTATGCTACTTGTTACATGATTTTCTTGATCATGAAATGGCCATGTGTCCATGCAACTTGAGACATGATCTTTTTTATCATGAGATATCATGTGTGGCTATGGTGATGCTACTTATAGACTGGTCTACAAGACTATGTGAGACTTTCCCATGCCATTTGAGATGTATGGATGTGTTTGAGACTATTACATGAAGAAAATCTTAGTTAATACTTCCCTATCTAGGAGGGAGTGTTGATGTTTTAGTAGTTATGGATGGTATTAACCTCCAAGTGTAACCTTTGTAGAATAGAATATTTAGGAAGCAAGAGAACCATTAAATAGATGCGTGGAAACCATAGAAGAGAAGTCGGCCCAAGGATAATTATAATAATAATAAACTTGGAAACAGAATTCGGGCCTACCAAAAAAAGTCAAAGTAAATTATATTTTCCAGAAAAGATAGGTCGGCCCCATGGGAACATTTCACTGGTAGAGCAAGTATAAATAAGGTGATGGCTTAGCTCATTTGTACACACTCTCATTCACTTAGAAAGAAGGGCACAAGTCTAAGGAGCTGTTGCATTAGAATCTAGTGTGAAAGTTTAAGGAGGTGCAACTATAGCATAAGGAGGAGAAATTATAGAGAGAGTAGTGCAATAGTTGTGGTGGAGTATTCTTAGTATTTATGGTATCTCTCTTGTGTGATTATCTTGGTAAAGGTACTCTTACATTAGTATAGGTACTTTCTCTTGGTATTGTGTTGTTGTTGCAACAATGGTGTTTCTGGTTAGGGTTTATATGTTGGTTCTAGTGTGGACATTCCAGAATCATTCTATCTAAGAAAAGGTTAGTGTGCTCGAGGGTGGCAAAGCGAATTCCTATGGTTGGGTGACAATGATGTGACATTGTCTATAGTTAAAAAAACATACAAAAATTTTAACAAGATAATCACGATAGAAATAACACACACACACATGATCCTAGTGAGCTATCTCGAGTGGTTGAGTGCTTAATTGTAATATGCTCCCCTGTTTTACAAATAGTTTAAACATTTACTCTAATAAGGCCCAAAAAAATGCTTGAAAGAAAATAGGCTTTTGGTACAAGCTTATTTATGAATATTTCTCCCTTGGATGAAATTTATATATGGGGGTAAATACTATGCTATGAGATATAGAAATGTAATTTTATAGTATTTCTCTTTTCTCCCCATTTAATCTATTAAAATATGTGAATGACTCAATCTTAAACTGAGTAGAGGAAAATATATCCCTACCATATATTATGTAACAAAATATGATAATTCAAGATAATAATAGGTTGATTTCCCTTAACTCTAAACCTTTAATAAAAATTATATTTATTAGTATATGTAAAACCCTCCACTAGGTCAATATTCCAATGAACCTATTGTTCATGAGATTTTCCTAGGCTCAAAGACAAATTCAAGGCATCTCACGGTAATAATTAAATTGATTAAAAATACATTTAATATGTTGATGTTACGGTAGCTGCATTAGGTATTAACCTCCATGTGTAACCTATGACCATATTAGAACTCTTTGGAAGTTGGAGAAAACCCTAAACATGTGTATAGAAACCCTAGAAGACATGTAATCTTATTAAAAGAATTAATATTTAAGTATTGGCCTCTAAAATAAGAAGTCGACCTAGACAAGAGACAAAAAGCACTATAAATAGAGGGTTATGGAGCTCATTTGGTCAGTCACACTCTCACAGCTCACACAAGACAAGTGATGTGCAATTTTGGAGGAGTGTAGTTGTAGCTGGGATTTTGGTCTTGGTTTTTGGTTTATGGACTTTCTATTTTGGTGATATATTCTTGGAGTAAGAGAGATATGTTATCTCCTAGTTATCTTTTGGGTCTCGTATTACTTCTAAAATTATTATATATGTCAAGGTTATGGTGCTCAGGGGTGGTTGCGTTCCTATGGTTTGGTGACAATATTAAGATATTGTCTATGGAAAAATGAGCACATCTCTTTTAATTCTAACAGGTTATGGGAAAACACTATCTTGAGATAGTCTAACCACTAGAAGATAGATTGGGAAGTTATTTGTTAAGCTCATTGTGGCACGAGTTACAATTGTAGTTAGGTTTTCTAATTATGTAGCTGTAGCAAACCCTAACCCTTATGTTTGGTCACTTATGGTGAAGAATTTGACCTAATTCCTTGAAATCGTAGTGCGCCCTATCATAGCACACCTCTTGGTTTCCTCATCTAGCAAAACTGTCAGGTTTGAATTTTTGGTCAAAGTCAAAGTCAAAGGTTGACTTCTAGTCAAATTGATTTTGTGGTCAATATTGAAATTTTAGAGTTTCTAGCTTGCTCTAATCATTTAATCTTCTGATTCAGATTCTAATCTCTTCTTTTCAATATGGTATATAGTTTCATATTGGAAGACAAGTTGGACAATGCTACAAGACTTCAAAGGTATGCACTTGTATATGATATCCTTATATAATCTAGAAAATTATGAGTGTGTTTGCATGGAAAGTACCAGAGACCTTTTCCAAGCTTTAATATTGTATTCAGTGCATTCAAAAGAGCAAGTGCACCCTCTAGATGTAATGAACCTCAAATTTTCCATAAAAAAAAAAAATGTTTATATAATTACTTGGTAGAAGAAGGGGATCCCTAACTTATAAAACTTTGTTATAAAACTCTATTATAAAATTCATAAATTCTACTTACCACAAGATGTTCTAACTATATCATATTGACTTACCTCGAGTAGAAAGGTTATAAGGGAAAACCCCCAAGGCTTTAGAAAATCCCTTTTTTCCTTCATTCTATTTACCTATATGCATATAGGAATATGTATATAATGTGTAGTCTTATCGTTCATACTACAACTCACCTTTTAACATTTTTAACATAAGGCCTCCAAGAATTTGCGCCCAAGACCACCTGATTAATTTAACCCTAGGATACTTTATTTAGTTTCCATCCATAACAGCCATGGGGTCGGGTTTAATACCAGGTAACTAGAATAACTACCAAGTCCCGGTCAATTAATGGTTCTTAGAACCAGTATGTTGATTGTAATGAAATCTCTAATCCAAACACCAGTGGAAATTTGACAACGAGGATCGAACTGCTGACTCAAACTAACATAGAGGGTGTGAATGGGATTTACTTTTCGTCAATTCATGAAGGTGTCTATTCATGACATTATTTAAGTGGAATGGATGGTCCACTGTCAGGGTAGTTAAGGTTATGTAACCATCATTAATGGAAGTCATGCAAATTACAATGTATTCACTTGGCTCTATACCCAAAGTGTCACACTAACTCTCCCATTGTCACATGGCTAACCCATCCTCCGCACTCTCCACATTTACTCTGAGACATCAAGGCGTTGCTTAGGGTTTGAGTAGGTTCACAGTTTGTCATTGTTGAGTTCTGCGAAGAGGCTCTATGTATCAAATTTTTCAAAGGCAAAGACTGTTGCCATGGTGGTCGCTCCATTGTTGTAACAAATGGCATGGTATGAATCCCTGGTAAGTTCTTCCTTAAACATAATACCATGGTTTATTAAATAAGGTGGTACATCTTTCGGAAATAATTAAGTGTCAATTTTTTTGTTCTATAATCACTGTCATGTTTTTTTTTTTTTCATTCCAGTTGAATTCTCCTTTCTAGGTAACTTATTTGTATTACTTTCAGAGTCATCCTTAATCCTGGAGAAGTGATTTTCTTTGAGGTTGTCGACATTTCTCCTCTAGTTATAGAGAGTAATTATTAGCCTCGTTTATCTATGTTTCAAGATCTAGGGTTTTTGTAAACCATCTATCGTACGTCAAGATTCATAGTTGAATATTCATGAGTCTGAGGGAAAGTCTTCTTTTTGGGGGGAGGGATAACCCTACTGCATGATTTGTTTTTCATGCCTTGTACAGGGGTTACCCTACCTCCATAGTGTCAATGATACTTAACTAGGATTTCGCCTGCATTTCTCTTTTCTTTGTATCTAAAGCCTTTCCAAAGAAGTATGCTCTATAAAATTTGGGCAAAGCCTCTCTGTATTATTTGTTGACTTATACAATTCTATGCATTTTGGTTCTGGTAGATTAGGCTCAACCAGCTAGGTGTACTCCTGGTTTAAAATGAAATAATTATGCTCTATTTATGCCCAATATTTTATGTGTCGTTTATGTATTACAAGGGACTTAGTACAATTGATTATTGTATTTCATTATTCGTTAGATACTCTATAAATATTTTCCTTATGTTGTCTTAAGTCATTTCAGGAATTGAAATGTATGACTAATGATGGGCCATGTTTGATGCCAGTGTACCCATCAGAGAGTTATTGCACCATCCACTCTCGGCCTTGAGCGTTTGTCCAGACAAAAGGTGACAAGGAAAAAGAAGACATGTGAGCCATGAATCAGATGTTAAGTAATGTCTTGGTATAATTCATTAATAACCATTATCACTCTGTTGGTGATCTTATTAAATTTTTCCTTTTATATAAATTACTAATATTCGTAAATGGTAATTCTTCCAGGTTTCGTCTACGCAAAGATTTCATACATTCATACTCGTGCTCGGTGCAAAAGGTATTCGAGTTCCCTCATGTAACCCTTCTGGAGTTTGAACAGTCACAGTTGAAAATTTAAATGTAGTCGTTCCGTATAGTTTCCCTCAGTTTCCTATCATGCTTGGAAAGGAAAAAAAAGTCCCAAATGTAAACTTAAAGTTCGGGTCCGGTTACTATAAGTATGACTCCTTCAAAGATTTATCTGGAGGATTTCCCTATTTATTTGAAGTAATGAAATGACTATTGAGTTAATCGAATCTCCTCATCGTTTGAGTTTCACCCTACTCTGCAATTTAATTTCTATGATTATAATTTAGATTGAAGATTCAGTTTCAAACTATGAATGTTGTACCNAAATGGTAATTCTTCCAGGTTTCGTCTACGCAAATATTTCATACATTCATACTCGTGCTCGGTGCAAAAGGTATTCGAGTTCCCTCATGTAACCCTTCTGGAGTTTGAACAGTCACAGTTGAAAATTTAAATGTAGTCATTCCGTATAGTTTCCCTCAGTTTCCTATCATGCTTGGAAAGGAAAAAAAAGTCCCAAATGTAAACTTAAAGTTCGGGTCCGGTTACTATAAGTATGACTCCTTCAAAGATTTATCTGGAGGATTTCCCTATTTATTTAAAGTAATGAAATGACTATTGAGTTAATCGAATGTCCTCATCGTTTGAGTTTCACCCTACTCTGCAATTTAATTTCAATGATTATAATTTAGATTGAAGATTCAGTTTCAAACTATGAATGTTGTACCATGAAAATCAAATTGTATTAGATCTATAATACTATATCATTTTACTTCATTTCGACATGTCTTTAGTTTACAATCAAAATGCTTTGTTATGAACTTGTAATAGTTAGATTGGATCTAACAATGAGTGGATACAATGATCTGAGTTATCAAGGTAAAGGTAGAGTAAGGTTACGATTATGAGATTTATTTCCAGGATGCTTATATATATATATATATATATATATATATATATATATATCAGTGTTTAGATTGTGTAAGTGGGTTTCTATAAGACTGGTAGGAGTTTTCAATTGCATGTTATATGTACATAATTGTATGATTGTATATTACCATTTCTATGTTGTCCACTACAACGAACAACAAGTGGATAGTTTTGCATGTATACTCATCACTAAATAATTTGTAAATCACTTAATACAGTGGTTATTCTTTCAGTTGGGTCTTTTTATTTTGTGCAAAAGGAAAATCAAATCTTAAACGTTCTATCAGCGTATGATTTATGACATCATATATCTTTGAATCTTTGTATTCTACCTTTGTATTATATTTATCTTATATCTGAACAACGAAACTTATTCAATTCTATTTGGTACTGTAACGAGATTTAAGGAGTAGTTTCAGACTCTCTGGTTTAGTATTTTCTTTATACGAAATGTGGTTGATTTTCTGTTGGAACAATTTGTTTCCTTATATAATATGACATCAGATCTCTATATAAGTGAGTTTATGTTGTAGTCATTCAATTTTCATTTAATCAATAACGCCTATGCAAAGTACCAACTACAAATAGATCTATATATAAATGTATATAATTATATATGTAATATATAAGTATATATGTATGGTCCGTAGGGCCCATATTGTTTCGTATCTCTCCCCCTTCAATGCTATACAAGAAAGGAAGGCTCAACTAAGTGATATGAATTTTCTGAAATTTAATTACAGAGATACACATGGACTTATATATATATATATATAGACATACTTGTTCAAATCCAATTATACATAGATAGTTCTGCCTATAAATTCAATTACAGAAGAGACAAATCCATAATTTGGTTATTTGTTATAAACTTCACCCAAATGAACAGATTTTATCTATGAAAAATATTTCACTTTAGCACAAACAGATGCATTACATCAAATCTATATAATCATTCAAACAGAGAATTAAAACATTAACATATCTGAACAAATTCGTGGGAAGACCAAGGGAGCATCCACGTTCCTCCCAACCGTAGAATAGGGCAGCCAAATCACTTGCCCGGTTCACCCCCTAGCCTAACCATGAATCCATGAGGAAAAACTTGGAATCTCCTCTTCAACAATGTCTTCCTCTATTAGTAGTGTTTTCCTTGCCTCACACTTAGTAATTAGATCTCATAAAAACAAGTACTTAGTAGTTCTTTTTCTAGCATACTAGGCAGCGTCCTGCCTCCTAACATATGCTATAAAAAAATCTTTTTGCCCAGGTATTTTCTCTCACTTGGGAATTTTCGCAGATTTCTAAATCCCTAATTTTCATAGGTTGCCAATGGCCAAATCCTTGATTTTCCACTTGTAACAATCAGCCCTGAGGTAGTTCCAACATGTTCCCCACTCATGGAGTCATGGTYAGCTGAATTTAACATGGTTGTTCCATTTGTCCTCCTGTAATAATTATAAAATATTATGTTTTCATAYAATTGTCATAGTCAAATAGTTAGTTGGGTCAAATAAGATCTCTTCCCAATAGTCATAATAATTAATTACAATTTACCAAATTCGAAATTCAGAATTTCCATAAATGGCAAAAATTTTCCAAATTYGAATTTACCAAAAATGGAATAATTTTCCTAACAATTTTTGAATTCAAAGATAATTTATTTTTGGGGATGTCACATCTTYTCCCCCTTCAATAAAACATTGTCCTCAGTGTTCATTCCTTTCTTGGAATAGGATTGGAAGATATTTCTGCAAGTATCCCTCCAACTCCCAAGTGGCCTCCTCAAGACTAAAGTGCTTCCATTGCACCTTTACCTGAGCGACATATCTGTTCCGAAGTGTTATTTCTCTCCAGTCCATAATGAGTAGGGGTTTTTCCTAGAAATTGCTTTCTGGTTCCACCTACACCAAGTTCCAATCGATCATATGAGTAGGTTCATGAACATACTTTTTCAACAAAGAAACATGAAATACATTATAAATTTTTAGATTGGTTGGAAGTGCAAGTTGGTATGCTATGGTTCCAATTCAAGCTAGTATCTCGAAGGGCCTATAAAACCTAGCTTCCAACTTGGCGCAATTCCCTGGCTTTAGTGAATTCTTCTGGGCTTTTACTTTTAAGTAAACATGATCTCCCACTTGAAACTCCAAGTGTGTTCTTTTCTGGTCCGCATAACGTTTTTGTATGTCCTATGCCACCTTTAAGTTGTGTTGTACCTTTCTTACCATACTTTCCATTTCTTGGAGCATCTATGGTCCAACCATGAGTCTGTCAATCGAGTCGTCCCAGCTAATTGGTGTCATACACTTTATGTCGTACAGTACCTCGAAGGGGCTCAATTTAGCTGAACTTTGGTGCCCATTGTTATATGCAAATTCTACCAAGTGTAGGTAGTTCTCCCACTTGCTTGGTTTTGTTCTTACATACATGAGGAGCATATCCTCTATGATTTGGTTTGTACTTTCGGTCTGTCCATATGTTTGTGGATGATAACTCATATTGAAATTCAAATTAGTATTTATCCCTGCAAACAATTCTTTCCAAAAAGCGAATGTTAATTTTAAGTATCTATCTAAAATCACCATTTTAGGAATACCATGCAGTCAAAAAATTTCTTTCATAAATATTTCAGTGATGTTTATAGCTTTAAAAGTAGACTTTACATGAATAAAGTGTGAAAACTTACTAATTTTATAGATTACAACCACAATAGAATCATTATTTTTCTGATTTTTAGGCAAACCTGTAATAAAGTCCAGTGATATGGTCTCCCACTTCCATTCTCGTACTGGTAATGGTTGTAATAGGCTGGCTAGATGTTGGTGTTCATCCTTTACATGCTGACAATATTGGCACCTAGACAAGTATTATGTTGTTTCTCCCTTCATATTAGGCCAATAACATAATTTCCTAAGTGTTGTTATCGTTTTCTGGTATCCTAGATGACCAAAATACGGTTTCTTATGCGCTTCAACCAAAACTGTTATCTTTAACTCTGCCAAATCTAGTATGTAAAGTCTGTTTGTAAGTCGTAACAATCCATTTTTATCAATGCTCAGATATGGTTTTTTTGAGTTTGTTGTAGTTTTTTGTAATTCTTCCACTATCTTAGTGTAATTTTTATCGTTAATACTTGTTGTCCTTATTCTCTATTCCACATCACTTTCTTCTCTACTGACATTTATTTCGAATAACCCATGGACTCTTCTGCATAAATCATCTTCTACCTTAATTTCTTTATCCTTGATATGTCTTACCTCAAAGTCGAATTCGCTCAAGAAGGATATCCACCTTGCTTGCATTGCATTAAGATCTGGCTAGCTAAACAAATATTTTACACCTCTATTATCTGTCAGTAATAGAAATTTTCTACCCATTATGTAGTGTCGCCACATTTTTAAGGCATGTATTACCGCCACTAATTCTAAGTCATGAGTGACGTAGTTTCACTCATGTTCCTTTAATTTCCGGGACTCGTAACAAATAACGTGTCCTTCTTGAGTTAGGACACCACCTAGTCCTTCTTTACTCTCATCAACATAGACAGTAAAGTCTTTATCTAGGTCTACTACCTTTAAAATGAGTGTGGTTGTCAATAATTCCTTTATCTTGTTAAAACTGTCTTGGCACTTCTGTGACCAATTAAACTTGGTCCCTTTATTTTGCAATGATGTGATAGGGTAAGAAATTTTGGAAAACCCCTCTATAAATCTGCGATAATATCTGGTGATTCCCATGAATGACCGGATATCTGCTACGTCCTTAGGTACCAGCCATTCCATGATGGCTCTTATTTTCTTAGGGTCGACTGCAATTCCTTCTGCAGAAATTACATGTCCTAGGTACTATATTTTCTTTTGATAAAAAACACACTTATTGAATTTAGCATATAGTTTGTGCTTCCTCAAGGTTTGCAGAACTATTCTTAATTGTTCTTCATCTTCTTCTTTTGTTTTAGAATAGACCAGAATATCATCGATAAATACCAGTACGAACTTGTCCAAGTAATGATTGAAAATACTTTTCATTAGACACATAAACATGGCTAGTGCGTTAGTGAGTCTGAAAGGTATAACTACGAATTTGTAATTTCCTTATCTTGTTCAAAAAGTTGTTTTGTTTATGTCCTCATCTTTTATCCTAACTTGGTGATAGCCGGATCATAAATCTAACTTCAAAAAGATCTTTTCCCCACCTACTTGACCGAACATATCATTTATCCTAGGTAAGGGGTATTTGTTCTTAATAGTCACTTTATTCAATTGTCTATAATCTATACACATCTTTAGAGTACCATCTTTCTTTTTCACAAAGAGGACTGGTGCTCCCCATGGTGATACACTCGGTTTGATATATTCTTTGTCCAATAATTCTTGTAGCTGAATTTTTAGTTCTGTTAATTCTGGCACACTCATTTGATAAGGTGCTTTAGAGATAGGGGTTGAACCAGGTAGTAGGTCTATGGAAAAGTCTATTTCCCTTATAGGGGGTAGTTTAGGTATTTCATCAACAAACACATCTCTGAATTCACGTAGAACAACAAAGTCTTCCAAGTTGTGCGTATCTTCTTTTTCTAATAGGTTCGTTATTTGGATGGAGTAAACTTGACACCCCTTTCTCATGCATTTCTTGAATTGCATTGTCGTGACTTGTCTAACTGATATTGGTTTTGGTATACCTTGGGTTGTTCTAGTAGTGTCATAATTGTCTTTATACTTAAGTATTTTTATATAACAATCTAGTATTGCTTTGTGCTTTTCCAACTAGTCCATTCCGATAATCACATCATAAGATCCTAGTGGTAGAATGTTTAGATTTGTTCTTATTTTTGACCATCTAAACTGAACTCAAAAGAAGAAATAAAGTCAACCAATTTCCTTTTAGTTCTTGTTGCTAGTTGTACCAGCCATGATTTTGCTTGTTTCATTTTCTTAAGTTTATTTGACTCTACCACACTAGGGGTGATATAACTTAACATAGCTCCAGGATCAATTAAAACATAAATTCTAGTGTTATTCATTTTACCTTCGATTTCCACCATAGAGGACTGGTGGTCAGCTTGTCAACCATCTACGACTACATTGATTTGATGCAAGCTTTTGCCTACATCACCCACCGTCGAAGCTTCCTTCAAATTATGAACAACAATTATGTTTGCTGAATTAAAACGTGGACARTTCCTCCTTAGATAAGGTTCTCTACATTCCCAACACTTTAATTGTTCGTGGGGRTTGTCCCCAAACTTCTCTRTTCCCAGGTTCACTGGTTTACCGCTACCTTGTGTATTTGGATTATTGGAGTGAAAGTCTTTTCTCGAAAATATTTTTACCACATTCTGACACGGAGCTGGCTAGTATCCCTTCTTTCGCTGGTTCATTTGGTATTGTTTCTTATCCGTCCAATATTTGGGAAACTCTGCCTATTGTTTGTACTGGTCGTAGCACATTCGTTCTTTCCGAAATACGTCACTCAAGGACTTGGGGTTTTCAAACTCATTTATGTCCCTGTAAAACTTTGGTAAACAACTTAGGAACCATTGGATTTTTACCTTGTCCTCTCGGATATAAGGTACAAACCTTAGTAATTCAAGGAATTTGTTTATAAGATCCTCCATTGTCATCTGAACAAGTCGTAGCTCATAAAATTCTTTGGTTTTCCTTTCATAGTAGCTTTTAGAAAGGTATTGTTTCTTGAAATATTCCTTAAGGTCAGACGACTCCATTTGTTTCTCCTTTAGGCCCTTGGCCAATTTTAGATCTTGCCACCAAATGTTGGCTTTTCCTTTCAGATTGTAAATGGCCATTGTGACCTTCATATTGTTGGAATAGTTATATATCTGGAAATATTTTTTGATGAATAAACATGATTCATCTTCCTCACCTATCTTGGATTCCCCATAAAATGTTGCGGGTTTGATATTCTTAAATTCTCCCTCAAGATAATCTACCTGTTTCCTCTTTATGTCTGGTTTTTCTTTATCTTCAGCTGAAGGGGTACCTTCAGATGAGATGTCCTCTTTTTCTGCTTCAAGCCCAGAACTTTTGGAGGCCCTTTTATTGACTTGTTCTTCATGGTTATTATCCTTTGGGATTTTATTTTTCACAATACTGTGCAACAAGACTTCATTTATTTCTTGTTGCTCCTTCTGTGCATTCTTCAGTTTCTCATTGTCATCTTTGAACACCTGCAGTTCAACAATGAGAGTCCTCATCGTTTCCAGAACTTTAGTAGGTGATATTCCATCACTATTATGTCTTGGTTCCTCAATATGTCTTTGTTCAGGATTCCCATCGATTTTAATTTCTGCGTCAGCCTGGGCTGTCATGTTAACACAAAACAGAAAAGGGTTTTCTGTGTGTAACAATAAAAGTTTATTGGCTTTTTCCTATAAAACAAAAATATGTACTAAGTAAATAATGGGGCCCTGTTCAAGGTCCAAGTGTTGTAACCTTTTCTCTAATACCATATGTAATGAACCTCAAATTTTCCTTTAAAAAAAAAAAATGTTTATATAATTACTTGGTAGAAGAAGGGGATCCCTAAGTTATAAAAATCTGTTATAAAACACTGTTATAAAATTCCTAAATTCTACTTACCACAACATGTTCTAACTATATCATCTTGACTTACCTCGAGTATAAAGGATATAAGGTAAAACCCCCAAGGCTTTAGTAAATCCCTTTTTTCCTTCATTCTATTTACTTATATGCATATAAGACTATGTATATAATGTGTAGTCTTATGATTCATACTACAACTCGCCTTTTAACATAAAGCCCCCAAGAATTCGCACATAAGTCCACCTTATTAATTTAACCCTAGAATACTTTATTTAGTTTCCATCCATAATAGCCACGTGGTCGGGTTTAATACCAGGTAACTAGCATAACTACAAAGTCCTAGTCATTTAATGGTTCTTAGAACTGGTATGTTGATTGTAATGAAAGCTCTAATCCAAACACCAGTGGAAATTTGACAACGAGGATCGAACTGCTAACTCAAACTAACATAGATGGTGTGAATGGCATTTAATTTTCGTCGAGTCATGAAGGTGCCTATTCATGACATTCTTTAAGTGGAAGGGATGTTCCAATGTCAAGGTAGTTAAGGATCTCTAACTTCATTAATGGAATTCCTGGGAATTACACTATATTCCCTTGGCTCTATACCCAAAGTGTCACACCAACTCTGCCATTGTCACATGGCTAAACCTTCCTCTGCACTCTCCACATTTACTATGATACATCAAGGCACCTCTTAGGGTTTGAGTAGGTTTACAGTTTGGCATTGTTGATTTCTGCGAAGAGGCTCTGTGTATCAAATTTTTCAAAGCCAAAGATTGTTGCCATGGTGGTCGCTCCATTGTTGTAATAGACGGTGTGGTTTGAATCCCTGGTATGTTCTTTCTTAAAGATAATACCATGGTTGATTAAATAAGGTGGTAAATATTTCAAAAATCGTTAAGTGTTAATTTTTTCGTTCTGTAATCACCGTCATGTTTTTTTGTTTTTCATTCGAGTTGAATTCTCATTTCTAGGTAACTTATATGTTTTACTTTTGGAGTCATCCTTAATCCCAGAGAAGTGATTTTATTTGAGGTTGTCGACGTTTCTCCTCTGGTTATTGCGAGGAATTATTAGCCTCATTTATCTATGTTTCGAGATCTAGGGTTTTTGTAAACCCTATGTCGTAATCCGAGGTTCATAGCCAAATATTCGTGAGTCCAAGGGAAAGTCTTTTTTTGGGGGGGAGGGATAACCCTACTGTGTGATTTGTTTTTCTTTCCTTGTATAGCGGTGACCCTAACTCCATAGTCTCAATGAGACTTAACTGTACTTTCTCCTGCATTTCTCTTTCCTCTATATCTAAAGCCTTTCCAAAGAAGTATGATCTATAAAATTTGGTCAAAGCCTCTCTGTATTATTTGTTGACTTATACAATTATGTGCATTTTGGTTCTAGTAGACTAGGCTCAACCAACTAGGTGTACTCATGGTTTAAAATGAAAGACTTATGCTTTGTTTATGCCCAATATGCTATGTGTCGTTTATGTATTACAAGGGACTTAATGTAGCCAATTATTGTATTTCATTATTCGTTAGATACTGTGTAAATATTTTCCTTATGATGTTTTAAGTCATATAAAGAATTGAAATGTATCACTAATGATGGGCCCTATTTGATGTGAGGGTACCCATCAAAGAGTTATTGCACCATCCACCCTCAGCCCTGTGTGTCTATCCAGATGTAAGGAGACAAGGAAAAAGAAGACATGGGATCCATGAATCAAAAGTTAAGTAATGTCTTGGTATAATTCGTTAATAACGATTATCACTCTGTTGGTGATATTCTTAAATTTTTCCTTGTATATAAATTACTAATATTCGTAAATGGTAATTCTTCCATGTTTCTTCTACGCAAAGATTTCGGATGTTCATACTCATGCTCGGCACAAAAGGTATTCGAGTTCCCTTCTGTAACCCTTCTTGAGTTCGAATAGTCACTGTTGCAAATTTAAATGTAGTCGTTTCGTATAGTTTCCCTTAGTTTCCTATTATGCTTGGAAAGGAAAAAAATTTTTCCCAAATGTAAAATTAAAGTTCGGGTCCGGTTACTATAAGTATGACTCCTTCAAAGATTTATCTTCAGTATTTCCCTGTTTATTTGAAGTAATGAAATGACTTTTGAGTTAATCGAATATCCTCATCGTTCGGGTTTCACCCTACTCTACAATTTAATTTCTATGATTAAAATTTAGATTGAAGATTCAGTTTCAAACTCTAAATGTTATACTGTGAAAATTCAATTGTATTAGATATACAATACTATATCATTTTACTTCATTTCGACATTTCTTGTGTTTACGGAAAAAAATGCTTTGTTTTGAACTTGTAATAGTTAGACTAGATCTAACATTGAGTGGATACAATGATCTGAGTTGTCAAGGTAAAGGTAGAGCAAGGTTATGATTCTGAGATTTATTTCCAGAATGCTTATCTATATATGCATATTTATATATACATACATATATATCTATCAGTGTTTAGATTGTGTAAGGGAGTTTCTATAAGACTGGTAGGAGTTTGCAATTGCATGTTATATGTACATAATTATATGATTGTATATTTCCATTTCTATGTCATCCACTGCAATGAACACCGAGGGGACAATTTTGCATGTATACGCATCACTCAATAATTTGTAAATCACTTAATACAGTGGTTATTCTTTCAGTTGAGTCTTTTTATTTTGTGCAAAAGGAAAAGAAAATATTAAATTTTCTATCAACGTATGATTTATGACAATATATATCTCTGAATTTTTGTCCTTATGAAGTATTCTACTTCTATATTATCTTATATCAGAATAGCGAAACTTATTCAATTCTATTTGGTATTGTACCGAGATTTAAGGAGTAGTTTTAGACTCTCCAATTCAGTATTTTCTTTACATGAAATGCGGTTGATTGCCTGTTGGAATAATTTGTTTTCTTATATAATATGACATCAGATCCTTGTATAAGTGATTTTATGTTGTAGTCATTCAATTTTCATTTAATCAATAACACCTATGCAAAGTACCGACTACAAATATATTTATATATAAATGTATATAATTCTATATGTAATATATAAGTATATACGTATGGTTCGTAGGGTCCATATTGTCTTGTATCTCTCCCC
>JASDQU010503091.1:7365-48037 GCA_032191745.1 Picea mariana
CTGTATCTTCAAGATGTTCTTCTCATGCAATAGCTTATTGATATTCAACTTCAAGAGGTGTAAAAATTTTACTCTTGGTCCCTTAAAGAAATATCTCTATGCTTGGCTATATGATTCTACTCTATAAATAGCAAACTCAGTAATGTACCCTCCAATGGTAATATAAAACCAGTGATCTACTACTCTTGACACAACATTATCAACTCTCTTAAGCTTCTTTATCAACATCGACATCCAAACCACAAGTGTTCTGAGTCTAATTTCAAATTGGGTATCTGCTAATCTGGCTAGCCACTTGTATATCTCCTGATGAATTCCTCCAAAGAAAATATCATGTATATCAGTAAAGATATACCTTCCCAACCAATCCTCTGTACTAAGATTAGGGTTCTTATTATGATCTTCAACAAAGTCCCTCTCTTGCTCTTTTATCCACTTCTGAATCTTTGTCTTCGATGGAAACTACCTTGACATTCCCTCAAGAAGATCCTAGTCCCAACAATAGAACCATTTGTTGGCATAGGGGCAGACACAGGGTTCAACGCTTCAGCAGCGCACCAACAAAATCCTAACTACCGGCCCTTTTGGAAACACCTGTGAAGCAGATGATGTCTCACCCAAAGTAGCGATAAGGGGTTGCAGGACACAAGTGTCTACAACGAGAGGAAATGCAGAGTGGATCCAGGGAAACACACGCACATAGATATAGTTATTCTTTATCTTCCTTAAGCCTACTACGTGAACTATATCTTAGATCTAACACAATATTGCATTGATAGTATATTAGAGATCAGAATAACACAACATCAATCACACACAACAACATGATATACGTGGTTCACCTGCTCTTTAGGGATACATCCATAGAACTGTGCTTTATAATATATTATATGAAAGAATATAGTTCTATTTGTGCTCTTAGCTTGAAGATCTCTATTTATTTCTCTTATTCTGTCGCCTCCCTACGCACCCAGTTGCAAGGTTTATCTTCGCACCTAATTGAAGATCTTACAACACAAACTTCTCTCACCACACAATACTTCTTTCTCAGCAATAATAAGAATCACTCATCATAACCTCATCGAACCCACCCTAGGTCCTCTTGACCTTTATTTATACATTACAATGACTCTTGAACAACCTTAGGCCGAACGCTAGGTGTTAAAACCCTAAATACCAAAAACCTAGATGTTTAAATCCCTAGGTCAACTTGACCCACGTTTTCAGGGATTCTCCAGCCCGTCTTTCCTTCTTTCCTGGGAGGTGCTCCAAAGCATCCATTGGTGGTTTTTTCCGTTTGCTGATTTTTCCATGATCCCTATTCCTTTTTGATATGTCTTCCTCGATCTCTCCATCCAATGGCTTGCTTTCTCTTACTTTGCTCCTTCATTTCTTCTCTTTTGGCCACTTCAACCCAATCTCAGTCAACTTGTCGTTTGCGCAGTTCACACTTCACGCTTCTTTCCTTAATATTCACAACCTCCCATAACCAAGAGCCAACAATCAGTTGCGCTGAGCCCGAAAACAACCCATGGGGGAAGAAAAGAAAGATGATGGAGTAGGATATCCTATTAAAATGTTGCTCGAGGAAGCCCTTACGTGACAAAGGGAGAAAATGATGGACAACTTCGTGTAGATCCTTCGATGAATTCCTACTGGAGAAGCATGTTTATCAAGTGGTCATGCAACCCCCTTCAAGGTACATGTAAATTTTTAGATTCCATTATTTGAATGACTAATAGATGTGGATATTGTAGATAAATGGTTGAATCTACTTGAAGGGTATTTTTCGGTCCATAATTTTTTCAATAGGGAAAAGATCAATTTTGCACTCATCAAGGTCGTTTCCCATGTGAAAGACTAGTGGGATACTTACTCTGACCAAAGGGATGTAGAGGAATATACACTGTTTTTGGTGGCACCTACATCGGATTCCTTCTGAGATTCTGTTAAACAAAAATACTACCCTGTTGGAAGATATGAGGACTAGTACACCAGATGGACCATCCTGTGTCAAGAAAGGGATTAGACAGTACCAGATGTCACCAATATTTTCCATACCCTGTGCACCATATTGGGTATCAAATACTCTGAGTGTCATTTGGTGCTCAAATACCGTAGTTTTTTGCATAGATACATTCAAAAAAAAAGGGAGTTTCTGGACATCGCCTCATTGGGCATGTCTTATAGATACATTGTCAAGATCGAGTAGAAATTTAAGAAGAAAAGGAGAGAGTTTGGATCTGCAAACCCCTCACAGCCAAAGAAGGGAAAAAGGCAGCCCCAACCCACACAGCAAGGCACCAAGTCGAGATGGTCTCCCTTAGTACAACCAGTCCAAGCCACAACAAAAGAAGGGAAATGAGAAGATGAAGAAGGAAATGGGAAATTTGTGTGAGTACCACAAAATCCCTTGGCACAACATTGAAAAATGTCACTCCAAGTAGTCACTCATGGTCGAACTAAAGGCTTTTGAGTCAAAGGTCGATTTTGATTTTGAATCAAATCCTCAAGGAAAGAAGAGGGTTATCGATGTTGAACCCAGTTCCATGGTCACTACCACCAAATTCCAGCCAAGTGAAACAAACGAACCAGAGGAAGGGGGATTCCTCTTTCACTCGCAAATGTGTGTAAAGGGGGCTCCACTCCATTTCATTGTCGATAGCGGTAGTCGGAAGAACTTGATTTCAGCAAATATTGTCAAGTGGCTAGACTTGCCAATGACACTGCACCTGCATCCCTACACCATTGGCTGGCTTCACCAAGGAAGAAATATCTGTGTCAACCAACAATGTCATATTCCCTATGACATCAATCCTTTCAAAGATGAGGTATTGTGTGATATTTCCCCCCTTGAAGTTTGTGATGTTCTTTTAGGACAACCATATTTGTGGAAGTGTCATGCTATGTATGAGTCTAGACCCTGCAATGTTATTATTACTTTGGGTAGACAATTGTACAGGATACCAGAGGTAGCGCCGCCTGCTGCTATTTCTTTAATCTTTGTTAAGAAATGCAGTAATCTCATTTCACAGACTGGGAAGTTCATCTTCTTTGTGATTCGTGCTCATAGTAAGAAGAAGGTCACTGCCACATCTGTGGCCTCTACAAAAAGCCTCTCTTTGCAGCAGAATGAAGTGGATGAGATCGTGGAAGAATACAAAGACATCTTCTCCTCACCTACAGGGGTATCAACACACTACCAAGTCAAGCATCCAATTGATCTAACCCCCAGTGCACGTCTACCTAATGAACCAGTCTATCGTCGCTCGCTGATGGAAAATGATGAAATTAGGCATCATATCCAAGATATTCTCCAAAAGGGGCACATCAGACCCAACTCCTCCCCTTACGAAAGACTGATTGTATTAGTGCAGAAGAAAGATGAGACTTGGTGACTCTGCATTGATTACAAAGACTTAAACAAAATCACGATCAGGAATCGATACCCCATTCCTAGGATTGATGACCTTCTTGACCAAATTAAGGGGGGAAGTTCATCAACAAGATTGATCTAAAGTATGACTACCACCAGGTTCCCATTGAACCAACTGATGTATGGAATACAATCTTAAAGTCTAAAGAAAGTCTCTTTAAATGGATAGTCATGCCCTTTGGCTTAACAAATGCACCATCCACTTTCATGAGGTTGATGGAGGATTTATTGAGACCCTTCACCAACTCCTTTATGGTGGTATATTTGTATGACATCCTCATCTTCAAAAGAACATGGGAGGAGCATATGTAGCATATTCAATAGGTTTTGAGCACTCTACGACAACACAAACTATATGCCAACTTGGAAAAATGTTATTTTGGCATGAATAGGGTCTAATACTTGGTCTACATTGTTGATGAGCATGAGGTACATGTTGATCCAGCTAATATAAAATTCATTCATGACTGGCCAGCCCTGACCACACTGACCATGGGCCCTCAACCAGATGACCAACAGCGGTGAGAGGGATAAGTTCTTGTGGGGGAAGGAACAATAATGAGCATTCGATGATATGAAGCATTGCTTGTGCTCAACTCCATTACTCTCCTTTCTTGATCTGCAAAAACCATTCAAGATTGAGACTGATGCATCTAACTATGTTGTGGGTGCAGTTCTCACTCAGCATGGTCATCCGATGAAAACCATAGTGAGACACTCTCAGATATTTTATGGAAATACCCCACCTCTGAAAAGGAAATTTATTCCATTGTACAAGCCTATGGTCAATGGAAACATTACATTCTGGGAAAGGAGATGATCATACACACTAATGGCAAGCCTCTACATTTCATACAGACACAGTGGAAATTGCAGAACGATTGCCATCAGAAGTGGTCCACCTACCTGCAGTAGTTCCATCTCAAGATCAAGTATAAGATATGTATCTCAAATCGTGTCACTGACTTCCTCAGTCGACCTCCTATGGTTTCACTCACCATTGTGCTCCATTCTTTTGGACATGAAGCATTTTAGTGGCCATAACTTTATCAGGAAGATCCAGACTTTTCCACCACCTATCAGCTCTTGGGTACAGGCGTGACTGTCACCAATTTTCACATTATTTATGGACTATTTTTCTACCTGGGCCATCTCTATGTTCCTACAAGTGAGATTTCAAAGCTAATTTAGGAAGCCCACTATAGTTGGATAGAAGGACATTTTGGCATGGAGAAAATTGTGGTCATTCTTGAGAAACATTTTTATTGGCCAAAACTTCGACAGGACGTTAATAAGTATATCAGATCTTGCACTTATTGTGCCATTTCCAAGACAACAATAAAGAATAAAGGCTTACAATCCCCTCTTCCTACTCCCGAGAAGCCTTAGGAATCCATCTCAATGGATTACATGTCTGGCCTTCCATCCACCAAGCAAGGAAATGAATGCATATTTATGGTCGTTGATTGGTTTTCGAAGATGGCCATCATCACAACCTGCAAGAACAATATCACAACGACACATACTACCAAGATATTCTTCGAACGAGCATGGGTCCACTTTTGGATACCACAGACCATCATATTTGACTGGGACAGGAGGTTCCTCAACACATTTTGGTTGAGTCTTTGTTCATTGTAGGACAACAAGATCACAAAATACACTACTTTCCACTCTTAAATAGATGACCAAACAAAGGTCGTTAATTAGATGATTGTGCACATCCTGTGCATGTACAACTCTAATAATCCACATACATGGGACGAGAGTATCCCCTATGTTCAACACAGTTACAACAGGGCTCTCCATAGCTCCATTGACCATATCTTATTTCAGGTGGGACTGAGATTCCAACCCTTGGGACCTATTGATGTTGCACTTCCTCTTGCCACAACATAGAAAAAATCTTCCCATGATCAGTTTGCAATCGACAAATCCACTAGATTCATTGAGTGGATTCAACACATCCTCTAATAGGTCCACAAGATTTTGCAGAAATCTAATGCTAAGTACAAGAAGTGCCATGATCAACAGAAGGTACCACACCAGTTACAGGTTGGCGATAAAGTATGGTTATATTTGTAGAAGGAGAGTCTCATAGGTCCCCATCAGAAGCTCCTCCCACTTCACTATGGTCTTTACACTCTCACCAAGGTCATGGGTAGCAATTCTTTTGAGCTCAACCCTCCACCCTTCCTTGGCCTTCACCAATTTTTCAACGTGGACCTCCTTTGACCATATTTTCCACCATTATTGGACACCTCGGAGATCACAGAAAATATGACACCCACAAATATCAAACCTAACTTCATGAAACAAGTATCCACTGATCAGATAGTGGACACATAGCTCAAGGGCACTCGTCAACAGAGGATTCAACTTTATTGGGTTGTCAAGGTAGGGCAATGCCTACACCAAGGAAAGTGGCTCACCCAGGGCCAAATCTAGAAGAAGTTCCCTCACCTCATGGGGGAACTCAACTCAATGGAGCCCATTTCTTCCTAAGGGGGTAGGATTGATCTAGTTGGATATTGGTGGCCACACACCTATTCCAACTGTCTCCTCTTGTCCATTTTTAGTTCATCACATTCTTATGTACTTTTTTGTAATTGCGGTTTCTACACTTATGGGGTTGTCTGAATCCCTACACATCTTCTAGGTGGATATTGGTGGCCTCTCACATAATCCAACTGGATTATTTTGTATGTTTTCATGTCAACACATCTTGTTGTGCTTCCAGGGTTGTTTTGGATGCCTAAACAATGTTTTTTTGGCTCGCCATACTCAAACTGTAGACGAATTTAGAGTTTGATGGAGGAATTTGTAGCTCTCTAAAACACCTTTCCAACAGGATATCACTCACCTAAAATGAAGGTTGTATTCAAAAGTTATGACCGCGAAAAATTGATGTACCAAATTACCCATAGGGGCCCACATGACTTTTCATGTTTCACCTCCTACGGTTAGGTTTTTGGATGGCTAGGGTTTTGGAATTCATGAGTAATATAAAAAAGGCCTCTAGAGCCTCATTGTAATTCATTTTTCTTAGACGGATGCATGTAGCAGCCACATCTCTTCTCATATATAGCTACCACCATTCAAGAAAGTGTTTTAGTTCTGCAGTTTTAGAGTTTCAACCTATTTCATTATTCAATAGAAGATATTGTTCACTGGATGTCCACGTTATTCTTCATATCTATGTGTTTATTGTATTCAGTATGTTAATCAGTTCATTCCTCTTCTAAATCCGGATCAACAAATCCCAAATATGTAGGAGTTCAAAAGGTGAATCCTTAAATAAGGCATTCAAGTCAGGGAGAAAACCTAATAAAATTTGGAAGAAGAAAGGAGATGACAAATCTCCAAAAACACAATTAGAAAGAAAAGGTCCAAAAAGTATAATATCTCATAGAAAGATATGGAGAAGCAAATATGATGGAGAAAGTAAGAAAGATGATCTTGCACCTGAAAATGAAGAAATTAATAGCAAAACAATTATGGGTGAAGGTCCTAATAAGGAATGTGAAATTCAATATGAAATAGATCAAGCTCAAGAAAAGGAAGTCCCTATAGGAGAAAATGACACAATCTTGATGATGTCATAATCCTTTAGCCAAAGAAAGAAAAATCATTGATAGGGGGAGTTGTAAAATACAAGAAGGAGAATATGGTCAAAGGAAAGCATTGCCTTAGGGGGAGTATAACCTCAGAGGGAACAAGAAAAAATATTTTCTTTCATTTTTGTAAAAAGGGGAGAAGAAAAAAATTAGCAGAGAAGTTCAAGGGGTATCATTCAACAAAGATCAATAGATAACAAAATTGGTATTAAATCAATTGGTATCAATCCTCAATTGATATTCCTGTGAAATATCAAGGAAGAATAAGAAACAGATAAAAAACATCAGTAATATTCATACTCTTTTTCTATTTGACAAAGGAAAGTCAGTAAAAACTCATGGGGATTATTTTGGTTATCAAATAAGAAATTAATTAGATTAAGGTTTGAAAGACTTGATCACTACAAATGGGTATCACTACAAGTTGGTATCAATAAAACTACTTATTTGAAGACAAATATCCCAATGGACTGAGATAAGTAGTTAGTAAATTCATAGGGTGGGGAGATAGTCATAGCCTCATTCGTTATCATTAATGTCAAAGGGGGAGAGAAGTAGTAAAACAAAGTTAAGTAGAAAACAAATTTTCTATCAGATAGAAAATAATATCAATTATAGAGGGAGAAAAGGTATGAAATCATTTTTGTTTTACATATATGTTTCCGTCAATGAAAAAAGGGGAGATTCTTGGAATTATTGATTATGTGTTGTCATTGATGGAAACATGAGTCCAACATGTACAATAATCAGAAGAAAAGGAACATCCCCTTGGGGTAGAGGAAGATCATCTTATGGCAGAAGAAATTTGTGATCACTGTTGATCACGATATGATCAATAATGATCCTATGAATCTAAAGCTCAAGAGAGGTAGCATATAGAGAATCCAGGTATAAAAGGAGTAAAGAATGCACAAAAAGTTATTAAAATCTCAAGAGAAATAGTGATCAAACAAATCAGAAGAAAGAAACATTAATCAAATCTCATAAGGGAAATCACATTGTAGAAACACGATAGGGATCCAATTCCCAATAGATAAACAATCTTGGTTCAATTGGAATCCAAGTATAAATCGAAAAGATCAGAAGAGATGACACACAGGAGGATCGGAAGAGATGATGCACAGGAGCCTTCCATTATCATTTCGGAACAATCCAAGACCATCATATTAAGGGGAAGTCATAGGTTGGGAAGAATTATATCTCAACCGACAGATCTAAAGAAAGAGCTTCAAGAGGTTTTCTAGCCGTTAAGATTAAGGAAAGACATGAGTCGTCTGATCTAAGAAATATTTTGGGAGTTATATTGACCGTCCGATCAAAATAAAATGGAAGGATAGGATAATCAAGGGAAAAGGTCCGAGATCTTGAATAGTCGAATTCCCGACAACCATTGGATCGTGTTAATCTTTTTGTGTCAAAGAAGGATCATTAGATGAAGTCAAGTTACTCGCGGTTTATTCTTCGGGGAATCACACTCTAGGATAATTGGGAATTGGGAAAATTGAAAACCTGAAGTCCCGAATGTTGAAATGAATCTAGACCATTGATATAGAACTAATCAGAGTCATTAGATCAAGGATTCAGATGAACCTACGACAGTTAGATCCAGGAGGGGAAATGTGACACATCAGACAATACACGTTAGTAAATACCATGTCAGCAAGGATATGTGGTGAAATCAAATTTTGACAAGTGTCAAGGTCTAGTTTGCATTTTAGGTATACGTAAGTCACAAATACAAGTGATGCGTGGGAGCCACTCGAACAGTTCCAAGTCAACAATGACGTCAGCAAGTTATGTCACTCTAGGAGTATGTCCTTTGGGGGAAACCAATTTCTACCACGAACAACTTCCCGAACCTCTGAAGTTAATGCTAATCGTTGAACTAATTCAGGAGCATTCTTGACCATTGATTAAGTACAATGGAAGGATACAGTAAAGCATAAATCATGAAGTAATTCTAACTATTGATCTACTTCAGGAGCATTCTCAACCATTGATCGAGCAGAGTGGAAGGATAGCGTAAGCAGAGGTGTTAACCGAAAGAAAGTGGTGACAACCTCTTTATGAATTATTCGGTAGGTTATCACTCTAGAGGAATTGAACTACTTCATTGTTCTAGTATCAAAGTACTGAAGCTTTGAAATAAGATCTAGAGTGTTGCAGTTTATGGACACACGTCAACTCTAGATTAACACATTGATGGAATTTAGTTCAGGAGAATTGGAAGTTTATAAAAATAACAAACCCCCAAATCCGTGAAGTACCGGAGGAAATGAAAATCGTCCATCTCATAATTGAATCCCAACCATTAGATAAGGATAAGAAAATTGTGAGAAATGAGTCTTTTAAAAAGAATGACCAGACCATTGATCTGAAATCGTGATCAATGATGAGGATTAAAAACATGACTTGAAGTTGCTCAAAATATAGCACTCTGGAAGATATCACTTCAGAGATAATAAGATTTGGTGGAAAGAGGAAAATTTCCGGAGCGTTGAAGCCAAGAGAACACGGTCCTAGTATTGGACATATGGGGGCTAAAAATAAAAAAGGGGAATAATTCTGAAGCACAAAACATTGGTCTCGTGATAGAGGAATAAGAGTGAAAGAAGATGCATCGCTTAAATTAATAATATCATGGTTCTGCGCATATGGTCATATGAAAAACATGGTTTGAAGGAAGCGCCTCCGTAGAACTCGATTTCTGCAACATTTGCAGTGACAATTTTTTATCCAAAACAAAATAAAATGCAAAACAAGGGATTTGAAGTCTTTAAATCAAACTAATAATAATAATAATAATAGAAATTATTATTATTAATTCAAATGAAGAGTTGTATGAAGAGGTCTAATGGTTCAAACAAAGGGACATAATGCTTCAAACTCATACCTATTAGGAGACTATATCAACAAAGAAGTATGGTGAAAAAAAGATGTAGTTGAATTTGTTGAAGTATATATATTTATATATAATGAATTGAATGAAGGTTCATTCTATCAGGTTGGTTCCTATTTACAGGCTAGGTCTTGTATGAGGATTGGATTCCTCAAATCTGAGTTGGATCTGAGATCAACAATATGGGTCTTGTTATGAGGGTTGGATTCCTCATTTCTCAATTGGATATGAGAACTATAAGCTGGGTATTGTAACAGAGAGTTGGGTCTCTCATAATTGTTTTAAGATGAAGATTGATCTTATGTATTCATTCAAGTTAAATAAGTAAATAAAGTATTTATTCTTTTATATATTGGTTGAGAAAATGAAATAAATATATGTTGTTCAATTAATTTATGAAAAGTGTAAAATTGTCCAAAGTTTTGTAACACTGATTCACCCCCCCCTCTCAGTGTCAAGTGTACATTTCAACAAATATACTTTCACGTCCATTTCTATCAGAACTTGTCATCAAACTCTTTACTAATACACTCTCAAACATCCACTCCGACAATATTTCACCTTCCTCCTCAGACTCTGAATGGTGACAACCTCTCTACCATTGATCTATCGAGATATAATGGTCATGGGTCAACATCCCAAAATCACAGTGCCATGACTATGTTGTGGCACTCACACATGGATGTGACTTGCCAAACTCTTACTCGTCAATCCAAATTCCATGTGTCACTTGATCATTCATCCATGTCACTGCGATATGTCACAATTTCAATTGTTGATGCCATTTCTAGGTTCTTTCAGTTGGCACATGTTACTTCCGCATTGCCACAAAGTATTATTTGATTATCTTGCTTCCGAGTGGTGGATCTTATCTAGTTCTTATTGACGTCGAATGAATGGTATAAAAAGGAATAATATCCTCGATGCTCTTTCTTTGGAGTGTTGGATCAGTCCCCAAAATTTGAACTCTAGAAATGTTACTACGAAGGATTCTTACTATGGCTTGTGACTCCGACCTCAAACCTAATTCAAACCATCGACCATATTTATTCATCATAGTGTCTTCCACTAACACTTCCTTTTTCTCCCAGAATATTAAATATTAATTTCTTTCACCATTGTTTTGGACTCCAAATGAATATTGATGCTCGTTGTCAATTTGGATAGAACTCTAATATCCTCATTCGATTATTAACATATGAACAAAGACTCTATTCATTATAATTGATGGGCATGATTGACTATACATATTGATCCAATGGTCATGGTTCTTCGATGGCTACAAAGAAAATCTAAACTCTTCTCTTACTCGATTTAACTCTGAATCACCTCACCATTTAACTTCACACGGTTGTGATCTAGCTCAAGTAGGGTTTATCAATTGTTCAATCTACAATCCATAATTTCATCTTAACCATAAAACTATTTTGATGAACGATAACGATCCTTTCACGATCCTTGGACCTCACATCACAATATTCCTACCTTCAATATTGATAATGGTCAGTCTCCTTGTTGTGATATTAATGGAATCCATGACTATGTATATCATGTTTTGTATCCTTTGGAATCAATGTCATTCATGATTTTGTCTATCCAATTCTTCCAGTGACATCAATGACAAAATAATTTCCAACAATCTCCCCCTTTGTCACTAATGGAAAAAATATTCTTAAATAGGTATATGCAATTATCCTATGGTTGCAAGTATCCCCTATCTCATTTATCTCCCCCCTTGACATCAATGGTGAAGATATTTGCATCCTTTGTTTTATGGTCTATAACTAGCAATTTATTTGTCTTCTACAGCTCCCCCTAACGTGGTACTCCTCATATTTCTTTGCACCGTGTAATGATTTCTTCTCTCCCCATGATATTTTGGTTCTGTTGAGATTCCAAAAGGTTTCAACTAAATATTTTACTGATAAATGTGTATGAATACCATCTTCTTCCTAAGGTACTCAAATGAATCTTTAGGTAGGGGTTTTGTGAATATGTTTTTTATATGTTCCTTAGTAGGAACATATTCCAACTTGAAAATATTACCATTTACTTGTTCCCTCAAAAATGATATTTGATTGGGATATGTTTTTTCTTTGAATGCATCATTGGATTCTTTGAAATGATTACAACATTAGTGTTGTCACATAGTATTGAAATTGGGTTCTTGTATTCTATCTAAATCTCTTGTACTGCTTTATTCATTGAGAGAATTTGTGTACAACAAGATGTTGCTACAATGTACTCTTATTCTATTGTGGAAAATGAAAATGAATCTTGTTTCTTGTTGAGCCAGGATACTAAAAACTTTCCCAATAAGAATTCTCGTCCGCTTTTTCTCTTTCTATCATCAACACTACTTGTTGAATCTGCATTAGTATATGATGTTAGAGTAAAGTATTCTCATTTTGGATACCATAGTCCAAAGTACAAAGTTCCCTTTAAATATATTAATATTCATTTAACATCATGTATATGTGTTTCCTTGGTTGCAGCTTGAAACATTTCGACTAATCCTATTGCATGCATTATGTTTGTCCTTGAAGTTGTCACATAAAGGAGGTTGCCTGTCATTGAACTATATAGAGATTGATCAGTTTTCTTAGATTCGTCCTCCTTGTTGATCTTACATATAGTGACCATGGGTGTGTTGACATGTTTATAGTCTTCTAGAATTACAGTCTTCTAGAATTACAGTCTTCCATCTTATACTTCTTCAACATATCTTTGATGTATTTGGTCTGAGAAATGAATATGCCTTTTCTAGTTTGAGTAATCTCCAGTCCTAAAAAGAATGATATTTCTCCAATCATGGACATCTCAAATTCCTTTTCATTTCTTTTGCAAAATTTTGTCTTATCTTGTCATCATTACTTCCAAAGATAATATCATCCACATATACTACAATGATCAATATTTTTGTGTTATCTATTTTTATGTAGAGATTGGTTTATGTTGTTCCCTTTTTGAAGCCTTGATGCTGCAAGTATTTGTCAAGTCTTGAGTACCATGCTCTGGAAGCTTTCTCTAAGCCATATAGTGATTTCTTCAATACGAAAACACAATATTTATTTTCTGATAATATGAACCCTTTAGTTTTTTCTGTCTACACTTCTTCCTCTAAATCTCCATTCAGGAATGTTGACTTGACATCCATTTGATATACTTTGAAATTGTTAAATCTTCAAATCCCAAAAACATCCTAATGGCTTATAACCTTGCAATATGTGCAAATATTTCTTCAAAATTAATTCCTTCTACTTGAGAATACACTTTAGACACCAAACTTGCTTTATCTCTTAGTAGTTTTCCATCTTCATTAAACTTGTTCTTGAATACCCATTTAGTTCCGATGGCATTTTTATCCTTGGGTCTTGGGTCAAGATCCCAGGTCTCATTTTTCACAATCTGATTTAATTGTTTTTCCATAGTATTCACCTAATGATGATCATTTTGAGATTCTATAAAGAATTTAGGTTCTACTTGAGACAATTGGGAGAGATTCATCTGCTTAGAGTTGCTTTACAATTTCCCCCTTGTTTGATTTCTAGCATTTTTGTCACCAAGAATTAAATTATCTGGGTGGTTCTTTTTTACAAACCTTGATGGTGTTTGGGTATATTGTTAGTCTTCTTATTCTATCCTCTCTTATTCATTTTCTTGTTGTTTTTCCTCCTTTTCTTCTTCATTTGCTTGTTCTTCTTCATTTTATTGTTCTTATTCTTCATATTCATCTTCTTATTCTTTAGTGTACTTTATTTCTTCATCTATTGTGGCATTAATACTTTCAAAAATATTCTGCAACCTTTTACTTTAACACCTATAGGATTTTATTTTTTATGAGTATCCAAGAAAGATTCCTTCATCTGATCTGGAGTCAAATTTTCCTAAGTCCTCATTGTCTTGTTTGATGTAACACTTGCTCCCAAAAATCCTGAATTGTTTCACAAATGTTGGTCTCCCTTTCTGTAGTTCATAGGGTGTCTTTTCACTATTGGTTTTGATATATCCTCTATTTAGGATATAGACAGTTGTATAAACTGCTTCTCTCCAAAAACTATTTTATAGACCTACTTCATTTATCATATTTCTATAAATTTCTTTCACATGTCTGTTTTCCTTTCAACAACCCCATTTTGTTGAGGAGTTCTTGATGTTGCATATTGCCTTTTTTTCCATTTTCTTCACATAATTCCACAAAATCATTGGATGTGAATTTACCTCCATTTTTTGACCTTAAACACTTGAGTTTCATCTCTGTTTCATTCTCAACTAGAGATTTGAAAGCCTTGAATTTGTCAAATGATTCATATTTATTTTTGAGAAAAGTAACCCAAGTCATTATTGTATAATCATCAATGAGTAACATGAAATACCTTTCTCCACGCAAGCTTTTAGTCCTTGTTGATACACAATGATATGTATGTACAAGGTAAAAATGCTTGGAAGTTGCATATCGTTTTGTTTTGAAGTTCACCCTTGATAGTTTTCCATGATGACACTCTTACAAATAGTACTTGAGGGTTTATATTTTTTGGCATGTTTCTTTATGCTTGTTTGGTATTGATTTTTACCAGATTGTCAAAGTTCATATGGCCCATTCTTTTGTGCCACAACCAAGTTTCATCTGTATGTCATATAAAGAAATTTTCTCCATTGATTTCATTAAGAACATATACATTATTTGGGGTTCTGATTCCTTTTTCTATCATATTTCCTGAGTCTGTTTTTTTTTTTATTTTACATTCTTGAGAGTTAAATATGAGATTGTGTCCCTAATCACACATTTGACTTACATTGAGAAGACTATGTTTTAGATCCTCGACACACAATTTTTTTTCTATTTTATCCTTTATGTTGTCAAGGATGAGGGTGACTTTTCCTACTATATTCGATATATCATTGTCTCCAAACGTAATGTTTGTTGAAACACAAACTGACACTGAGAGGGGGGGGTGAATCAATGTCTAGAAATTTTGGCTAATTTCAACACTTTCATAGATTAACTAATTTTAACTAAATAAGATATATGAAATTCAATTAATTATTCAAAAACATGTATAACACAAATTGTATGTAGATAAAATATAATTCTTTTATTTATTTAACTTGAATGAATACATATAAAATCAATCCTTTAATATCTTCAACTTCAACTGAATATGAGAGATCCAACACTCTAATACAAGATCCAACTTGTAGTTCTCAAATCCATCTAAGAAATGAGGAATCCTACCCTCATAAAAAGACCCAACTTGTTGATCTCAGATCCAACTGAGATGTGAGGAATCCAATCCTCATGACAAGACTCAACTTGTAAACAACCACCAACCTGATAGAATGAACTTTCATTCAGTCCATTCAAACACCTTCTTCCCTTCAGATTCCTTTACTTATATAGTCCTCCAAAGGGTGCCACTTTGAAATAATTTGTCCTTTTGGAATGAAACATTACACCCCTTCATTTAATTAACACAAATGGTACATTTTATTAATTGATTGATGTACACCCATTTAGACAATGATTTTTGTATGAAGATTCTGGAGTGATGGAAACTAATTTTGAAATTCTACGACATGGGTTTTTTGCAGAACATGCCTTTTTGGTTGACTCATCTAGGAGAAATTTAGACTTGAGTATTTCAATTCTAGTTGACCCATCTTGCTTTAGCCTTGACCAGACTTGTATTTAAGTTTTCTTCGACTTTTACCTTTAGGTTACTTCTTTCTTGGACCGAATTTACTTCAAAGAAAATCAACTTGAGAAATCTGACTTTGGTCATCTCAACTTTCTTTGGCCCACTTGTATTTAACGACTCAATTTTCCTTCGACTTTGACCTTGAGTTGGTCGACTTGTCTTCGACTCGTCTTGAAATCGATCAACTTGTCTTCTCCAACTTCCATCAATTTGCAAGCTTGCATTCAGTCAACTTGTCTTCGACTCGTCCTATAGTCGATCGAATTCTAGATAGTCGACCTTATTATTTTTTGAATTGGCTTGACTTGTGACTTGATGGTGTCAATGCTTCCTCACCAAACATCCACCATTGACATTTTTTCTCATCTCTGGACTCTTTTTCAATTGATATTTTCTAAATCACTTTTAATGAACCATGTCTTATTAACTTCTTTATTTGTGATGTATATGGATCCCGTTTACCTTTTTTATCTGGACAATTTTTTCAAATTTTTTTTTTTTGTGCATGGATGTTAATGACACAATCTCAACCTTATAAAATATAGGATGAGTGTATCAATATCATACAATATATTGGTCAATATTTTCTTTCTACTGATATTCAATTCACCTTCATAACATTATGTCCAATATTGACAATGCTTGACATTCAAGTCACATTCATAACATTATGTCCAACATTCATAATAGTATGTCCAATATTGACATTCAAGTCACCTTCATAACAATATGTCCAATATTGACAATGCTTCTCAAACCAATCAATCAATCATACTTCACCTACTTATCAAGGTTGACATCAATGACAACCAAATTTCCAACAACGTTTCCCTCATTTTTCTTCAAGGTGATGAATTTTGTTCTATCTCATGTCATATGACTAGAGCATCCATTATCAATAACTCACATATCCTTATTTTTTTTAGCATGTAGAGTTGCTTGAATTATAAAAGATTTTTTTTTCTTTTGTACCAAACGTCTTTTCATTATAGGTGAGACTTTCTTGAGATTACTTCTGCAGGGATTTTCTATATGTCAAAAAATATTGTAATTATAGCATATGATGTTGTAATTCATCAAGGGAGAAAACCAATTTTCATTTCTATTTGAGAATCCTTGAGTATTCTGGTAGCTACTTCTCATGCACTTTCTTCTTGTACTTGTTCTACAATCTATTGCTTTATGACCAAATCAATTACAAAAATAACAATAGCCATAAAAAGAGTTTTGATACTTGTTTGATTGATTCCATCTTGATGGGATAGTTTTCCATCTTTGTCCATTATGAGTATAATTTATCTCTTGTGGATCATACTGTTCTTCTCTTCTATGGTCTTCAACTTTGATTGGATTTTGAGAGTGCCAGCATAACTCTTGGTTCTTTCTTTTGGTTTTTTCGAAGAAGTTGATTCTTCTTCATTGACAACTTCATGTTACTTTAGAAAAAGACCCATTTTATCAAATGGTTCTCTTTGATGAATTATAATTTCATCTATAACTATAGAAAGTCTTGTTGAGCTCTCCAGCTTCTTTCTCAAGTGGACTATTTTAGATTCAAGAGTGTTGCAAATATCTTCTTTTTCTTTTAGTTGAGATTTTATAAATTCTTCAATCTTCTTTGTTTCTTCTACTTGTACCTTCAAAGAAATTATTTCCTTCTATATTTATATTTTTGTAGTTCCCTCTTTTGCTTTCTATTCTTGTCCTTAAGTCTATAATTTTCTTCTAGGGCACTAATGAGTTCTACTTCAAGATTTACTTGTGTATATTTAACATAGTTGTTTTCTTATATTGATTATGTATCTTCATGTGTTTGTGTTTCTAGACCCATAAAAAGAATATTGCCTTCTTCATTATCATTGTCATCTAATGAGTTGTTGTCTTTATTGGTATATAAATTCCTCCTTTGTCTGTAAAATTTTTTCTTCTTTTCAATATTCCTTCTGTTAGTTTTCTTGAAATTTAATTCTTCTTTCACATTGTATTTGCATAAGCACATTTATGAGAAAAGTATCCTATTTTTTCACAATTAAAACATTTGAAGGGGAACTTACCTTTGTATCTATTTTTGAGCTTCTTGACAAAGTTTGCTTCTTTCTCATTCAGTTCGTTGTCGAAGTAATCACTTATCTTGCACTTTGTACTCTTTGATGATTTAAAGGATGCTTCCTTCCCCAATGTTCTTGGTGGGTTGTCTTATTATATTCTCATTTCATATGCGATTAGTGTTCTATGTAACTCATCCACTTTCAGTTTGTCCAGATCATTCATTTCTTCAATAACTGATATTTTAGAATTAAATATTTAGGGAAGCGACCTGAGCACCTTTTGTACAATAATAGCTTCTTCAACATCTTATCATAATCCTTTGATGGATTTTGAAACCTTATACACATGAATAATATACGCTGCAATGCTCTCTTCCTCATTCATTTTGAGACTCTCAAATTTTCCTTTAAGGACTTGTAACATTGCTCTTTTATCTTTCTCATCTTCTTCATAAATTGTTTGTAGTTTGTATGACATATCTTTAGCTGAGGAATAGTACATGAGTTTGGTATATATTGATTATGTTAATCTGCAAAGAATGGAATTCCTGTCCCTGGATTTATTATTTCTCATCCTAATTTCATTCGTATCAATTGGAGGAGTGCTTGGAGCTTTGTAACCATTTACTACTGAAGCCCACACATCATATTTGAGAGATATAAAAAATTCTTTCATTCTTACTTTCCAAAAGACATATTATGATCCATTAAATCTTGGGGATTTTTTTGTGGAGAACCCTTCATGTTCCTCCACTGTGGGGATTCACCTTTTAGTGGTTAGGTTGTTCTTGAAGGAACCTGCTTTGATACCATTTGTTGAAATATTGAGAGGGGGGTGAATAAATATTACATAATTGGTATCACTTCCTTTTAACACATATTTCTTTCATTGAACATATCTTATTTACCAATATTTAATCATGCAATTCATAGTACACAGATATTTAATATGGAATCCCAAATGGGGAAAACCATATAAAATTTCCTTCTAAAAATTGTAAGCACCAACTTACGACATAAATCAATCTGTAATAATATTTGTAGGAACCAACTTGTGGGGGACACCAATACCCTTTTTCAGCACCATCTCATCCAATGAGAACCAACCTACATACTTATTATTCATAGGCACCAACCTGTAGGAGACACCAATCCCCTTCCTCACTCTACCCTGCCTCTCAAAGAAGATTTGTAACTAGTAGTTTACTTTAGAATATCTCTCCAGCATGCTTCATCCTTTATGTCATCAAGCCTTAGATCATATTCATAACTTCCATGATTCTGTATGAACCTTAGAGTCTCACTTCCTCTCACTTCATTCATAGTACTCTGCTTCAACATAATTAGGGAATAATTATATATTTGATCTCACACAAAAATTATTTGTTCTCAATCAAATTGTTTTCAACAAGTTGGCTCCAGGTTTTCATTAAAAAGGGGCTCAGAAGGAAAACAATCCTTCCAACTGGTCCCAAATTCCTTCCCTATTTCATGCATGGGCTTGCTTACTATTCATGGCACAAATATCATCATTGAGAAGTCATTGGACCTTTCTCTATATTGAGTCTCAAGTGTCAATCTTCTAACTTCCCATTGAATCAATACAATCTTATGTAGTGTGTCTTCAATGATCAACAACCATTTGATTTGGATCTCAAATCAACCTCATTTGTTTATCTATGATCTCATATATTGGGAAAATTAGGGTGCCTATTGGACCTATGGGACCTCAACACTCATTATCTATCTGATCAAAGTTTCCATTTCACTACCACCATTGGTGTGTATCATATTTGTTGGGACCACCTGTTGAGGAAAATATATGAAGTGATCTTACTCAAGAATTTTCATATATTACTTGGTTAAATAAAGATACATGGGAATATCACCCTATGTTTATAGCCATAAAAAATGTTATCATAATTCACAAGTATTGTTTACAAGTGCTTAGGATGTATTTTTTATAAATAAAAGCTTGCTGAAAAATTCATTATTTATGTAATTTTCTAAACATATCAGATGATGAAATAAATATAGAGACAGAAGTAAAGACACCAAGACAATAATCAAAACATATGAGATGTAAATAAATCCTTTATTTCATTCCAATTCATCAAAGAATCGTTTTCCTTACAAAATTCCTTGAGGAAGTTTTGGACCAAAGTCAAACTTAGACATCCCCGATGAAACATACAAAAGGACTTCTCACAAAAAATCAAAAACTTAGCTTTAAAAGCTATATCCACTTGCCACCTATTGTTACCCACTCGAATATGCACAATAGCCTTTGCCATTCATGAAAACTAATTCACAAACATACAAGTCTACACAGACCATCAAAGATAGATGAACACCTCTGAAAAACAAGTGTCTGAATGATGTAATTCAGCCCTGAATCTTGTTTTCTATAATAGGACCCTCCTATCATAAAAGAAAATTAGGCTTCTAATGAATTAAGGAATGAATGAAAACTGAATTATCTCAACAACAACCCAAAGAGAAAACCTTACTATGTTTCTCCTTCTATTCTCCTCTTGTTCCTCCCTTTCATTTTTCCCTTAAGAAATTTAGAATTGGTTGAAGTAGTTGAACTACTTCATTAGTTAAGTTATCTAAAAACTCAACCAACTTTTTAGTTAAGGGTGAAAAGTAATAAATCATAATAAGGATATTTAAATAAATAAAAACTAGTAGGTGGGACCCTTTGTGAGTCCCTTTATCTTTTAACAATCATAACACAACTAGTTAATTAAACAAAACATCCCTCCTTGTGACTCCCATCATCACATCCATATTTGAAAATTTATTTCAATCATATTTGAAATTATTTCCAAAATATATTACTCATATATCCAAAAATAGTGTGTTGTCCAAAATTTCAAAAGTCAATTGTTCTCAACAATCAAAAAATAAAAAAGCTTAAAATCCATATTTTCCACTCTGGGAGGCAATCTTTCCCTTATTGTTGTTTTCACCTTTTGATTTCTCTGAATTTTCCTTAGGATTTGTGGATCCTTTAGGTCTAATCTCGCTGATCACATGAGAGCAATCATCCCTCAAATGCATGCGAGAGGACACTAATTTATCAGAGTCATTGTAGGGTGAGGAAGGGGTAACAATGGATTTTCTTTTGTCAGGGGCATGGTGGACCTCGATTTTAAACCTTTTGATTGAACGGGAATACTAAAATGGTGAGTGGACAGGGGAAGCTTGGACAATTTGATTGATAGGCGGGGGAGTAGGTAACGAAAAGTTAGGCCAGCCATAATGTTGGGAGGCATCCGGGTGGACAATCTCTTGCCATCTGTAATTTTTGGGAACTTCAGGTTGTAGTGAGACATGAGGAGGCACAGGGATACCAGGGACCTATGGGGATTGAAAGGGAGGCCTTTCGGGCCTATTTTGGACCACTCTTTTCCCAATCCAGTTAAAAAACCCATCTTGAAATAGTTGGCATGACTCTTGCGAGTCTACATCAAAGTGTATAGATAATCTTGGCCTTCTAAGGCCCCTATTCCAATTACCTCTTCCTCAGTTACCTCTGCCATGGCCACCTCTGCTGAAGAAATATCATTCATGTATGCATAACTAATTAGCAAATAGTTTCTTTAACAATCATACATGACAACTCTTTTAAAATATGAAATAAAATTTGGCTCGACAACATATCAAACTCATGCAATCCAATCCATATAAATTGTTTAATAGTTGTTAATGAGCAGGGGGTGAACAAAGGTTCTGGGATATGCAAGGGGTTGTATTGAATGAAAAATGTTAAAATGAGGGGGAAAAGATCATGATTACTGCTCATAGACAACAAACAATCAAATATAACGTAAACCGAAGAATATGTCACTGTAATCCATCCCTGCGATCTTAAATTGTCATAATAGAGAGTTTCCTTTAACCGTAATTAAAATTTAGGAACATGGAGTGGATAATGAATATGGAAAGGAGAGGGGATTGTAATTAGAAAAAAGTGAAATAATGGTAGGGGAAAAGAGAAGATACTATTCAAAAAATCAATAAAGTAATCCATAAAAACAGTTATGTATTCGATACAACTATTCCAACACTTACTAAACACTTATTGTGATCAATGAAAAAAATATTGTGTTAACACTTGTTCACTATCCACATATAAATATTTAAAACTTTTAATTAGCACAGTGTCATCGTATTCAAAATCTATATGCCTTCAACATCCTGTATAAAGAATTATTTTCCTCTCATTTCTTCCATTTAATATTCAAAACAAAATCCCAATGAACACACAGTCATTTTTTCCAACTTTGTTCAGCATCAAAAGTTTAGCCACTTTTTATAAGTTAATTCCTCAAACCAAACACAGACAATAACTCTTTTAAAACATGCTCGATTCCATTCCTTCAACCAATTTTAGCAATTAAATTGCAATGAAACCATACCACTAAAAAACTTGTTCCCATCTCTGATGGTGCAATAAGACGATACAATGCACGATATCCATAAATCATACATAGTGGATAGCCAAGCCACAATCCTCCATATTTCAAATTGAAATAATCCCGGTCTGGCAAAAAACACACAGTAACAGTGACCATCATTTCAATTTATAATACGCTACAGGAAACATACAGACCAACACATAACGTAAAGAATCATACTCCCAATCAAACCATAAAACAATGTTGAGTTATCAATCCAACTATCACAATAAAAGAATGCAGTGACTATATACCAAAAATCATTTTCGATTAAAACTGTGTAATCAACTCTATTAACAGAGATGAGTCAATAATCAACCAGTGTTGATGCTATTCCACCAACTCATAATAGTCAACCAGATACCCAACATGAAATAACTGGCTCAATTTATCAAAATCGGGCTCTGAATAATCAAGGGTTCGCTCGGTGGAACCAACACAGGGAGACCGGAGTCAACCATACCAATAGCAGGTGAGAACCCTTCGAGACAACATGGTGGACATACAAGAATTATAACCCTTAACTCGTATGATAGGGTGACAATCTGACCTTAGGTAGGAGATACTATGAACATAGGAGAAGAGGTTCCTTACTAGCCAATAACAACATCGAGAACACGCAGGGCATAACCCTCACGATTTTCCCCAAAACATGAATAATGATGATATAAATGGAGAGCCCAAGTAATAGAAACCAAACCTAAATAAAACCCCTTGGCATAATAGCCACCATAACCAACTTGTGCAAATACCAATAACATAAAACGATCCCACGACTAGGTGGAGAATGATATGCAGCGACCCAAAAGTGGTTCAAAAATTACACAGTAACCCCACAACAACAATCACGACCAGGTATGGTTACAAGGACTATGAAAAGACATCCATCAAGTTCAGATGGAATGAAACCCTCCAACAAAAACAAATAAAGACAAAAAAGAGCCTTCATGGCTTCCACCATACAGAATAATCAATAAAATCGTGACTTCAACCATCAAATTTCCCATTTGCAATGAATAACACAAACTACCATTCCAGAAAAAACACCATGAGTTTACATAGTTTCTAGCCTTAAGAAAAACACAAACCAATACATCACCGAACCAATATTTATTTCATAACAGAGTGACTTCATGTATGGCGAAAAAAAAAAACATACCTGTAACCAAATGGCCTTAAAAATGCGATCTTGGCGAGAAGTTCCTTCCTCGCCTGAATATCAGAGATTAACCACAATGGAAACCAATTGAACAATAACCAATCTAGGGTGATGGCTAGTGGGAGAGGTATGGAGTGATGTGCAGTAAATGCACATCGCTTCCATCCTCTCCTCATTCAATTACGTAGTACATGCCAACCAACCAACAATTAATCCATTCCATTAATCCGTGCATCAAAACTAACATACATTGCTTTCCAAATGCGCCACCCGATATCATATTAACCATTTCCAAACATACCATAACGTATATCAAGTGCCCCTTCATATAAGTCAATAAAGGCACTAAGATTTCTAGTTAGGAATAACACCACTCCTTTAATTTCAAGTGCATATAGTATAGCATAGCATATCATAGTTTAGTTTCTTCTTCTTGGATTTTATTCCAAATTTCTCTTGTTTCTTGTTATAACTAGCATGTGTCTTGTGCAGGTACAATATGTGACGAATCATGGATATAATAGCAATTCCATAACCATGAATATAAGTCATTCATACATAAAATTTAGAGCTTAGAGTAACAAAATCCACACATAGCATGTATTATCCATCTGCCATTATGTCGCAAATAAAACCAATATTTCATCATCAATCATGTAGAACCCTGTAAGAAGTGTCAAAAAACAACATAAATATCAAATAAGAACCTCATCTGATCCTCCAATATACAAGGGGGTCCCACCTACTAGTATTATATATATCATTAGCTTATAAATAATAGGCTTTAGCAATACTTTGCAGGTGAAATCCTTGTTGTGATTTTTTATCATCAACAAACTGGTGGCTCCACAGGGAAATTTGTTCCAACAGATTTTAGAACTCAGAACACATGGTTTCGCAAACCAAGAACAATAGATCAATAATATATAACCTGCAAGATTATGGAACAGGGGGAACTGAGAGGATTTAATGGAAAAATGACCAAGAATTTGGGAGTAACTCATGAAAAATGTTAAGTATGAGGGGTTTTATCCCTGTATGCATAATCATTCAACCGGAACCTACTCTTTACTTCAAGGATAAAATTTTATGGACTTGCTCTTTTAAATTCTCAAAATGATGAAGAAATGGAAAGCAGAATCAGGAGATACCAAATTTCTTTATAAGACAACAATGAAAGAAGATAACAAATTCAATTATATTTCTAGGGTGAACATCGTAACAACTGTGTAAGCTTGATTGTTATTGACTAACAATATCTTGCAGGGGTGTCACTATGGCAAAACTGATCCAACATCTTATTCTTGACCAAAATCAACTAAAATATTAAAAAACAATAAAAATCACGACAAAATTAAGATTCAAAAATTTAAAATAGCAGAAAATAAAATGACAGAATTGTAAAAGAAACATGAAGCTTATCAAAAAGGAAATAAGAAATCAAACTACTATAAAATCCGAAAACAAAAACAGTGGGAAAATGAAAGCAGAACTAGAATACTAATATATAGAAAATCCAAACAACGTTAGAACTTTTCAAGTTGGTTCCATGTAATGTTTCAAGTGAGAACCGTTAGTGTTGTAGGAAAAAAATCACTCCTGTAAATCCTTTAGAATGTAAGAGTTAGTACCCTGGACAAAAGTGATCTTGAAAGGACCTAGCCATAATTTTTGAAACTTCGAGACAATTGATATTCCTTTAGAGTACATGATTAGATCATCAAGGTAAACATGAATAATTTTACCGATCAAATCATCCAAAATTATTTGCATAGATCTTTTAAAAGTGGTACTTGTAGAAGATAATCCAGAAGGAAAATGTTCGTAAGTCAAGGTAACCCAATGAGTAATAAGGGTGGTTTTGTATGCATCTTCCCTTTTCATATTGATTTGATTGTAACCAAAAAAACTCTCAAGTAAGGGCATCATATGTGACCTTACAACTTGATGCAGAATCATTTCCATATTAGGGGGAGGAAAATGGTCTTTCAGAACAGGATGATTGAATGTGAAAAAATTAATGAAAAAGATAATATGATCAACGAATTTTAATACATGAACCAATTTGGAAACCCATTCAGGGTACTTTATTGGAAAGGTGATTCTAGCCTTCAAGAATTTTTCCAACTCCCTTCAAATAGTTGCTTCCAATGTAGGGTTGATAGGTCTTTGTTTTTTCCTAACTGGTTTTATGCCTTCCTTGATGGGGATGGCATGTTGTATAATATCAATATCAAAGCCATGAAGATCCTCATAAGATCATGCAAAAATATCTTGAAATTTACCAAGTAGCTTGATAAACTTTGTTTTCTCTTCATCAGAACATTGGGCACCTAATTTAACATTATTTGAAGACTCGGGTGTCCTAATGTTCAAGGACATGGTTTCACCCACCTTCCTTTTTGACTCCTCTTCTTTTTGTTTCTCTTTATTTCCTACATCACTCGATGAAATGGAACTCTCTAGAGGATTCAATCCTTTAGGAATCTTGTTATCTTCTAGGGATATCATTTCCTTGGGCTTATAGGGTTCATTTTGAATGGAAGCACAAATGCCCTCATCGCTAGGGAAGAGATGCCAAGATTCTTTATTGTTAGGTATATGTGGATGGTATAGGGATTGAAAAGTGTAATCATGTCTATGTGGAAGAAGTTGTCGATTAGGAGAGGCTGCAAAAATAGCTAACCGATCAACCATTGATTTCAATTCCCTCTTAACATGAGTGATGTTGAAATATAATAGATTCGAGATAAGTGCCCAAATAGTTTGGGTGTATCATTTCATCAACTTCTTTCTAGGAGAGTAAATCTTATGTACAAGGTTCAAAACAAGCTCAGAATCTCCAAAAACTGAAAGGTGACCACAACCAAGATTATAAGTGTTTTCAATGCCTAATAATAAATCTTTGAATTCAGTGACATTGTTTGTGCAAGAAAACTCCAACCTATAAGAAAAATTAGGAATCTTCCCAACGGGAGAGTATAAGATTATGCCATCTTTGTTACCTTCATTAGAGCATGAACCATTGAAGTCCATGTGCCACATACCATCGTCTAAATCAATCTTTTCCAAGGTAATATTATATTCCTCATCAAATATGGAATACACCCCTAGGTCCTCTTGGATATAGTTCACATTAGGTTGTGGAACACTTTCTATGTAATGTGAAATCCTTCCCTCTCTAAGGACTATAATGTTTTTTCCATTTGGAGGAACAGATAAGTGTGTCTCATCGAGTGAGAGGTATCCACCGATCAAATCTTGCCAATCTCTTCCCAAGATGATTGAGTAATTACTTATCGGCATATCAATTACTTGAATGCTAAGGCTTGTCCTTATTTCATGGTGTGCACACAAAACTAAGGTAACATCTTTAATCTCACCTATGGTTGTTTGTTGTAGACTATTATAAGAGAGAATGCTCTTGGAGTTTTCATTTGTACAAGACAAGTCTAGCTCTTCCATAATAATCTTCGACATATAAACACTTGGGCCTGAACCTCTCTCAATGAGGAAACAATGGGCGATCTTATCGATAATATTTACATAAATATAAAATGGGTTATTTTTTATAGGGTATCTAAAGTTATGTACACATACTTTATTTATAGATGAATCCTCTTCAATCACCTCTTCAGAGAGGTTGGCTACAACAAAATCTTTTCCTTCCATGAATTTTTTTAGATGCCTATGTTGTTCAGAAATGACAACCATGTCCAAAAGGGTTACATCTTCTTTGATGTTGGCCAACTAATTCAGAATATTGTATTTGGAAGAGGGGAGAGGGGAAGTTGTTCCTTGACTATCAGGAACCTTAGGAACCTGAACCATAGTAGTTGGTGATAATGATCTTGGGCTAGAAGAATTGCGGGGAGGATCATATTTGCCTTTGGGAGCGTAGGATTTGTTCCTACTATTGATGATCATAACATCTTATGGCTCTACAAAATCTAGGAAAATGATGGTAGTTTCTGGTATTTTACCAAAGATATTATCTCTGACACTAATCCTTACCTCACATGTGGCTTGTTGGTGGTGTTCCTCACAAAAATTACACCAACTTCAAGGAAAGATAGCTTTAGGATGAAAATCATTTTCAATTGGATTTCTAAAGGGGGGTGCAGAAGAGGATGAAGGTCAAGGGGTGAGAGGGGAGACAGTTCCCTTTCAGTCATATTCTATCATACAATTATTCATATCTTATACTAGTTGTAAGAGGGCGGACATGTATGTCTTTTTAATTGATTCTCCCTAGGGAAGACTTGTTCTTTTGAGTTGTTCTTCATACACTAGAAAAGTATGCAGAGTTGAACCGAGGATATCTATGACTTTTTCCTCATGCCTATGCCAGTAGGGGGAAGGTAATGCATAAAAGAGGCTTGGTTCTGAGGTCGAATGAGTTTAGGGATTTGATTGTATAATTTAGTGAAATGCAAGTTGAAGGACTTGATGGTTTCACCATCCTTATAGGCGATGTTATTGTATTCCCATAACTTCTCAGCTGGGATTTTAAATTTCCCATAGGTGGATCTGAACCAATAAACTAACTCCTCCCAAGTAGACATAATCTTAGGAGGAAGGTCAAAGAAATCAGCCACATCCTTTCCTTCCAAGGAATTGACAAATAAGTGCATGTAAGTATCATTGTCATTGGCTCCTATATTGTGACAAGCATTATAAAATGCCACCAGGTGTTCATTTGTAGTGATAGTGTTATTCCCCAAAAACCTAGGGAGACACTCTTTGAATTTAGGATGTGGATGAGTAGTAGGTGCTAGGTTAAGAGGAGAGGGAACATGCCATGGTGTGGTTGTGGCGTCTTATTCAAACTGAAAAAGCCCATAATTTTTAATGACTTTGGTGGGATTTGTGGTAGACTGGACAGGGATATGGTGGCTATATAATCTACCAATCACTGATGAAGTTGAATACTGAGAGGAGGAAGCACTTCCAGTGCCACCAGAGCCACCACTAGATGCCATCTACTAGATGATAGGTGAGGGAGGTAAAGACAAACTGGATGAATCAAACAAATTTCTCCTTAGAGCACTTTGTTGGGTTGATAACACAATGTTCCTTCTTCCTATTTCAGCAATAGGATTAATTTAAGGTGATAAGCCTCTTCTTCTTCTAGAAACACGAGAGTCTAAGGACATGAAAGTAAGGCCAAAACTAAAGGAACAAGAAGGTTATTGTTGATTTCTAGGTTGTCTATGTCTAGCTTCCCAACCTTCTTGGGCACTAATATCTCATTCAATTGTTTCCCATGAATGATTAAGCTCAACACGAGTATTGGCAGTGTCTAAAATGGTGTTGAACAAATTCAAAGCAATGTTGGTCCAATCTTGAAGGTCACGCTCAATGTTGGGCTGCCTTGCAACAAGAAAAATCATTAAGAAATAAAACAATCAAAGAATCAATATCAAGAAAAGCATATGCATTTGATGCTAATCAAGAATAGAAATTAACCAAAGAGATATTGAAGATCTCCCCAGTATGGTCGCCAAATAAATGTCAAGGAAAAGATATGAAGTTATCATAATCAAGAATTTTTAGATCTTACTTGGCTAAAGAAAGATAGAAGGGAATATCACCCTATGTTTATAGCCATCAAAAATGTTATCATAATTCACAAGTATTGTTTACAAGTGCTTAGGCTGCATTTTTTATAAATAAAAGCTTGCTGAAAAATTCATTATTTATGTAATTTTCTGAATATATCAGATGTTGAAATAAATATAGAGACACAAGTAAAGACACTAAGTCAATAATAAAAACGGATGAGATATAAAGAAATCCTTTATTTCATTCCAATTCATTAAAGAATCGTTTTCTTTACAAAATTCCCTGAGGAAGTTTTAGACCAAATTCAAACTTAGACGTCCCCAATGAAACATACAAAAGGACTTCTGACAGAAAATATAAAACTGAACTTTAAAAGCTGGATCATCTTACCACATATTGCTACCCACTCTGCATAATAGTCTTTGTCAGTCATGAAAAATAATTCACAAATAGACAACTCTACACATACTATCAAAGACAGATCAACACCTCTGAAAAACAAGTGTCTAAATGATGTAATTTAGCCCTGAATCTTGCTATCTACAATAGGAACCTTCTATCATTAAAGCAAATTAGGCTTCTAATGAATTAAGGAATGAATGAAAACTAAATTATCTCAACAAAAAATCAAAGAGAAAACCTTAGTATGCTTCTCCTTCTATTCTCCTCTTGTTCTTCCCTTTCCTTTTTCCCTTAAGCAATTTAGAATTGGTTGAAGTAGTTGAAATACTTCATTAGTTAAGTTAACTAAAAACTCAACCAATGTTTTAGTTAAGGGGGAAAAGTAATAAATCATAATAAGGGTTTTTAAATAAATAATAACTAGTTGGTGGGACCCCTTGTGACTCTCTTTAGATTTTAACAATCATAACACAACTATTTAATTTAAAAAAACATCCCTCCTTGTGACTCCCATCATCACATACATATTTGACAATTTATCTCAATGATATTTGAAATTATTTCCAAAATATATTACTCATATATCCAAAAATAGTGTGTTGTCCAAAATTTTAGAAGTCAACTATTCTCAACAATTAATAAATAAAAAAGATTAAAATCCATATTTTCCACTCTAGGAGGCAATGTTTCCCTTATTGTTGCTGTCACCTTTTGATCTCTCTGAATTTTACTTAGGCTGTGTGGATCCTTTAGGGATAATATCGTTGATCACGTGAGAGAAATCATCCCTCAAATGCATGCCGGAGGACACCGATTTATCAGAGTCATTGGAGGGTGAGGAAGGGGCAGAAATGGATTTTCCTTTTTCAAGGGCATGGTGGACCTCGGTTTTCAACCTTTTGCTCGCATGGGAAGACTAAATTGTTGAGTGGACATGGGTATCTTGGATAATTTGATTGATAGGCAGGGGAGCAGGTAAGGAAACGTTATGATAGCCACGATGTTGGGAGACATCCGGGTGCACAATCTCTTGCCATCCGTCATTTTCAGGAACTTTAGGTTGTAGTGAGACATGTGGAGGCACAGGGATACAAGAGATCTATGGCACTTTGAAGGGAGGCCTTTCGGTGCTACGTTGGACCACTCCTTGACCAATCCAGTTAAAAAACCCATCTTGAAATAGATAGCCTAACTCTTACGAGTCTGCATAAAAGTGTATAGAGAATATTGGCCTTCTAGGGCCCTTGTTCCAATTACCTCTTCCTCAGTTACCTTTGCCATGGCTACCTCTGCTAAAAAAACTCATTCATATATGGATAACTGATTAGAAAATAGTTTCTTTAACAACCATACATGACAACTCTTTTAAAATATGAAATAAAATTTGGCTCAACAACATATCAGACTCAAGCAATCCAATCCATACAAATTGTTTAATAGTTTTCAATGAGAAGGGGGTGAACACAGGTTCTGGGATATGTGAAGGGTTGTATTGAGCAAAAAATGTTAAAATGAGGGGGAAAATATCATGATTACTAATCACATACAAAAAACAATCATCTGTAATGTAAACCGAAGAATTTGTCACTGTAATCCATCCCTGCGATATTAAACTATCATAATACAGAGTTTCCTTTATATGTACTTAAATTTTAGGAACATGGAGTGGATAATGAATATGGGAAGGCGAGGGGATTGTAATTATCAAAAGGTGAAACAATGGTAGGGGTAAAGAGCGGATATTGTTCGAAAAACCAATTAAGTAATCCATAAAAACAATTTTATATTCAATACAACTATTCTGGCACTCATTAAACAATTACTGCGATCAATAAAAAAAATATTGTGTTAACACTTTTTCACTGTCCACATTTAAATATTTAACACTTTTAATTAACACAATTTAGCCATACTCAAAATCAATATGCCTTCAACATCCTATATAAATAATTATCTTCCTCTCATTTCTTCCATTTAATATTCAAAACAAAATCCCAATGAAGACACAATCATTTTTTCCAACTCTGTTCAACATCAAAACTTTAACCACTGTCCATAAGTTAATTTCTCAAATCAAACACAGACACAAGATCTTTTAAAACATGCCCAATTCCATTCTTTCAACCAATTTGAACAATTAAATTGCAATGAAACCATACCACTAAAAACCACGTGCCCATCTCTGATGGTGCAATAAGATGATACGATGCACAATATCCATAAATCATACATAGTGGACAGCCAAGCTACAATCCTCAATATTTCAAGTTGCAATAATCTCGATCGGGAAAAAAACAAACAGTAACAACAATCATCATTTCAATTTATAAAATGTTGTACGAAACATACAGAACAACACATAACACAAAGAATCATACTCCCAAGAAAACCATAAAACAATGTTGAGTTATAAATCCAACTGTCACGATAAAAGAATGCAGCGACTATATACCAATAATCATTTCCGATTAAAACTGTGTAATCAACTCTATCAACAGAGACAAGCCAATAATCAACCACTGCCTATGTTATTCCACCAACTCATAACAGTCAACCAGATACCCGACAGGATATAACTGACTCAATTTATCAAAATCAGGCTTTGAATAATCAAGGGTTCGCTCAGTGGAACCAACACAGGGAGACTAGAGTCGACCATACCAACAGCAGGTGAGAACCCTTTGAGACAACACGATGTCCATATAATCATTATAACCCTTAACTTGTATGATAGGGTGACACTCTGACCTCAGGTAGGAGAGACTATGAACAGAGGAGTAGAGGTTCCTTACTGGCCCATAACAACGTCGAGAACACGTAGGGCATAACCCTCGTGGTTTTCCCCAAAACCCAAATAACGCTGATATAAATGCAAAGCCTAGGTAATAGAAACCAACCCTAAACCAATCCCCTTGGCATAATAGCCACCATAACCAACTTGTGAAGATACCAATAACATAAAACGAGCCCACGACCAGGTGCAAAATGATATGTAGCGATCCAAAGGTGGTTGAAAAATTACACAATAACCCCACAACAATAATCACAAATGGGTATGGTTATAAGAACTGTGAGAAGACGGAAAACAATTCTATATGGAATAAAACCCTCCAACAAAAACCCATAAAGACAATAGAGAGACTTCATGGCTTCCACCACACAGAATAATCAATGAAATTGTGACTTCAACCATCAAATTTCCTATTTGCAATGAATAACACAAACTACCATTCCAGAAAAACACCATGAGTTTACACAATTTCCAACCTTAAGGAAAACACAGATTAATACATCACTGAGCCAATATTTATTTCATAACAGAGAAAGTTCATAGATGGTGAAAATAAAAACATACCTATAACCAAATGGCCTTAAAAATGCGAGCTTGGTTGAGCAGTTCCTTCCTCGCCTAAATATCAAAGCTTAACCATAGTGAAAATCAATTGAACAATAACCAAGCTAGGGTGATGGATTGTGGGAGAGGTATGGAGTGATTTGCAGTAAATGCACGTCGCTTCCATCCTCTCCTCATTCAATTATGTAGTACATGCTAGCCAACCAACAATTAATCGATTCCATTAATCCATGCATTGAAACTAACATACATTGCTTGCCAAATGTGCCATCCGATATCATATTAACTATTTCCAAAACATACCATAATGCATATCAAGTGCACCTTCATATAACTCAATAAAGCTACTAACATTTCTAGTTAGGACTAACACCATTCCTTTAATTTCAAATGCATATGCTATATCATCACATATCATAGTTTAGTTTCTTCTTCTTGGATTTTATTCCAAATTTCTCTTGTTTCTTGTTATAACTAACATGTGTCTTGTGCAGGTACAATATGTGACGAATCATGGCTATAATAGCAATTCCATAACCATGAATATAATCCATTAATACATAAAATTTATATCTTAGAGTAACGAAACCCACACATATCATGCATTATCCATATTCCATTATGTCACAAATAAAACCATGATTTCATCATCAATCATGTAGAACCCTGTAAGCAGTGTCAAACAACAACATAAATATCAAATAAGAACCTCATCTGATCCTCCAACCTACAAGGGGTTCTCACCTACTAGTTATATATATATCATTAGCTTATAAATAATAGGCTTTAGCAATACTTTGCGGGCGAAATCCTTGTTGTGATTTTTTATCGTCAACACCACTGAGATGCCTTCGGACATAAATCGATATGAGGTAAAAGAATATTCTTTGATTCCTTTTCTTCGGAGTGTAAAAAAAAGTTTGAACCATTTCACTCCAATAAGAACAGCTCCAAATGATAATATTCCTTGATAACTTTGTATCATAGCACCACAATTAATCTTAGTCATTGATATGTTCTTGTGTTCACCAACTCATCACTCAAACACCGTCAAATTTGTATCTACATCCAATATCCACCATCGATATACGATCAACATGCTCAATAGTTATCTTTTGTCCCTTTATCCTTTCGTAATCCAGTTAGGTGGTACTGATATAGATCTAGGTGGTCATCTTATCTCATTTGCATGCCGAAGAACATTCCATATTGCTCCTCAAATCTCCTTCATTGAAGTCCCAATGTGTAATATCACTCAGGCACTCCAATGGTTTAGAAAACCAATAGGATGTTTCCACACATTGTAGCCTCGAAATATATTCCTCCAAATAGATTTTGTCATTGATTTGAATGGACGGTCAAATCTACATCTTAGAATATAGTAAAAGACTCGGTACCGCCCATTGACCTATTTCCATATGGATGTTATAGATATATCCTCACATTATTTCATCTTTTAATCTTAGCCATTGATCATCACTCTTAAGGACGATCTATATCTCTTCTTGTAGTTTTGTCTTTAGAGGAATTTTGGAGGAACGTCTAAGAAATCTTTGAAACTGCTTCACCAATGGACGATAGATATTGCTTCTATGCATGTCCCAATAGATGGTAGATATTTATTCTATTGGATCTCATCATCAAACTCTCTTGCACTAATATACTCTGGAATTTCCACTCTGACGATCTTTCTCCTTCCTCCTCGGACTCTGAATGCTGACAGCCTCTCTACCGTTGATCTTTCTAGATCTAAGGGTCATGGGTCACGATCATTATCCCATTATGCCATGCCTATACCATGACACTCAAATGTCAATGAAACATGCTAACCTCTTACTCCTCAATCCAACTACCACGTGTCACCTTCTCATTCATCCATGTCATCGCCATGTGTCACAATTTTATTCACTAATGCCATGTCCAGATTCTGTCACCTGCCACCTATCACTTCCTCATTTCCATAGTATATTTTTTGATTTTCTTGCTTCGTAGTGGTGGAACTTCCTCGGTTCTTATTGACACCAAATAAATGGTATCAAAAATAATATTCTCTTGGATGCTCTTGCTTCAGAGTGTTGGAGCATGCTCCAAAAGTTGAAGTATGAATATGTTAATCCGAAGGCTTTTTGTTGTTGCTTCAGAGTTAAACCTCAAACCTAATTTTTACCATCAATATTTTTCCTTCACTTAATATGTACCATTGATTGGATTTCTTCGTGAGAGTTTTTTTCCGCTAACACTTATTTTTTCTCCCAAAATCTTAAATCCGAAGGTCTTTCACCATTGTTTCAGACTCCAAATGAAGATGATGTTGGTCATTGATCTGGATAGAGCTCTAATATCATCGGTCCATTATTCAGATACAAATGGAGACTCTGGGAATTATGATTGACATTCATGATCAACTGTAAATCTTGATCCAATGATCATAGATATTCAACACCTGCAAAGAAAATATAACCTCTCCTCTTACTCGATTTCACTCAGAATCACCTCACCATTCAATTGTCACACGGTCCTGATCTAGATCGATTTTGGTTCATCAAATTTTCAATCTACAATCCATAATTTGATCTTATCCATTGATCTTCTATGATCAATGATTACTATCCTTTCACAATCCTTGGACCTCAAATCAAAATATTCCTTCCTTCATCATTGAAAATGGTCAATATTCATGCCATGATATTAATGGCATCCATGAATATGTTTGTCTTGGTTTGTCTCATTTGGCATCAATGACATTCATGACTGTGTCTATCCAGTTCTACCTGTGACATCAATGACAACACATTCTCCAACAATTGCAACATTACTTGAATGAGAAATACATTCTCTTCGGAGGGGATAGGTATTATGAAGAAGTAATGGAATTCATGACAAATTTTCAATAGCTAGAAATGCGTGAGGAAGATCAAGAATGAAATAAATACCTATTCCTGAAACAAAGGAATAAATTGATGCTCAATACAAAGGAACGGGAAGAGGAAAATAAAAAGAATCATCAACAAAAGGACAAGGAAAGAATAAAAAATGCCATGGATTTGGAAGAAGAATCAAGAAAGAAAGCCTTGGAGGAGGAATAAAAGTTAAAATAGAAGGAGGAAGAGAAAAGTCACAAGGCCAAAGAGAGAAAGAAAGTCAAGGAAATAGCCAACAAATGAAAGGAAGAGGAGAAGAGAAAGGAAGAGGAAGAAATAAGAACAAAAGCTAAGGAGGAGAGAATATCCATAGAAGAAACACAAAAGGAGAAGAAAAAAAAAGAAGAGGAAGAGAAGAAGAAGAAGGAAGGAGAAGAAAATAATAAGGAGGAACATGAAAGAAGGAAGAAAGAGGAGGAAGAGAGAAAGAGAAAAGAGGAAGAAGAAAAATACAAGTAAATAGCAGATATAGAAAGGAAGAAAAAGAATGAAGAAGACCAAATAAATGGGACCAAACCCTACCCAACAAAATAAATTTCATACCTTGTTACTCCCATCGACTCAGGTACTCCTCTAAAAATGATGCCACCTGGAGTTTCCTATTCTATTCTACCCTAAAGGAAACATATTTCAAAATTATTTGATGCAACTAGGAGAGTTTTAATACAACATGTCTAATAAAGGAATTTATAAAAGAGCCGCTAAGAGGTGAAGAGAAAGAGGGGATACTAGCATTCATGGAATACACCATAGGTTTGTCTCTTGGAAATTAGGGCAGGATGACCCTCATAAAGAATCATATGATACAACATATATTCTCCATGCATTTGCAGGTGCCAACCTAATGACTGTCAATGAACTGAACTTTGCAATTGACAATTATAAAGCAAGGGCCATGTCTCTAGAAGATCAATTGAAGCAGAAAGAGAATTAATTTGAGAGGCAGTTTAATAAAAAAGATCAACTACATTTGACTCATATTTAAAAAAATGAAAGGAACACATTTGGAGGATATGGATACATTGAAGATGGAGTATCGAAAGAACATTTCCCTCTCTAAGGAGTAAAGGGAAAAAACTAGTGAATATGAAGAGAACATGAAGGATCTAGAAGAAGAATTGAAGAGAAGTGATAATATAGTCAACATATTGAAGGTGGTGAAGGAAAAATCCATCTCGGTGAATGAAAAATTGAAAGAAAATCAGAAAAGCATTTTCACTGAATTAAAAAATATAGAGTATTCTCATGCTGAATTAACAAGACTCCCAGACAAGGTAACAAAGACAAAACATAACATAAAAGAAACACATGAATCCTTTGATATAGTAGTAGGTTGGAAAGAGAGATATGAATATGCCCCTACAAATATATCCAGGTACAACAAGAGAGAAAAAGAAAATACACAGTTAATAATAGATAATTGGAATGAATCATACGAACGTATTGAAAAATTAGTAAAAATTACCAGTAAAACATATTTTCGACTCTAGAATTCAACAAACAATATCTTGGGAAAAATTGATATGATAGAAATGGATGAATTGCACCAAGTATCACCAAGTAAGTTGAGAACAAAATATGTGGAAAAAGACAGATATCAGAGCAAGTAAGTTATATAACAGATGATGATATAAACATGATAGCTTTGGATAATTATCTCATAAAACCAATACAGATGGCCACCTTGGAAAAATCATTCCCCAAAGGAATTCAAAAGGACATGAATCAAGAACTAATGAGAAGAATACTTCATTTATAAATTAAAATGGAAAATGTACAATTGGACAAGGTCAACGAAATATCATAGAAATGCAACTTGTGGACTTCCTATAGAGAAAAATTGCCTCTGAAATTATCCACCTAAATTTGTTTATCATTCATGTACTTAGTATTTTAAATTTTATATAAGGAAAGAGTATTGGAAATTATAAGGTGTAACTATCATATGACATGATGATAGCTACATAATGAAAATATGCTCTCATGTCTTATAAAAGAGAGCTCTATAGAAGAAAATATGATTTTTCCCACTGTATGATCAACTAATACTATTATTTCTATGAAAATAAAGAGTATAATAAATTTTGGAGTTATAAATGTTTACAAGTGTATATAACACTATTTTGCATATTCTTTTTATGTTTAATTTTCCTAAATAATTATCATGTGAACTATTTCCATGCGTATTTTTATAGATGCTTATACTTTTGTGATTTCTAGTAGATACATGACTAATGTTATAGGTTTTATCTGAAACTATTTGTGAGTTAATCTATAACATTGTTGTTTTAATCTATTATTGATTGATATGAACTAATTGTGCGATCAATGATACTATCTCACATTGTGTCGATCTTGTTAGATTTTCTCTTGATCAGGATAGGATCGAATAAGGTTAGATTAGAATAACTAGTTTTAATTCAGTTTTAGATAGTTTAATTCAAGTGTAACAAGAATTATTTTACGGAAATCTATCCTAATCATTATAATTGAAAAAACTTAGGTGGAAATTGGGTCCACATACTCATTGGGAATTTCCATCCCAAACAAGAGTAGTTCTAATTGGGACCTTCCATTGAGACTTTTCCCTTGCCTACTTGATAGGAAATATGGACCCATGAATAGAAATGGCGCTAGAAGGAGGAACACCAAGGTGAATGTCTAGAAAATAATTGCAAAACCCTACCCATTCTAATCGATAGAGAAACCCTTCTCCTCAAAGTGAGTCTCAATCCACAAACCCTAAGAAAAACCTTAATCCCCAACTAACTTCAGTCCAAATATCTATTCAGTTGCCACTCAACAAGGTGTGAACCCGTCTAACCCCTTGTCATCTAAAGATAATATTTTCAAAGGGACTAACATTGAACGTGAGATAACACACACTCATGAGAATTTCCTAACCCAACTATGAGGTATAAAAACCATGGAATGACCTATTTAATATCAGTTACCTAAAGTCTAAAGACCATTAACTTTCGTAGAATCAACTATCTGATGTCCTTCAACTAAAGTGGGAAGACCAATCCTCGATTCCCACAATTATAAACATACGTGCAATTTAATAGGGGTAATCGAACCTCCATAGCTAAAATTTGAAGATTATATTTATATCGATGTAGGTCAACCTCCCAGTCCACATGATTCTCATTGGAGGAAGAACATTCAAGTGATCATACATAAATTCCCAAAAACATGGTTGGAGTAATTGTCATTCAACCAAACAACCCACTTTCCAATCAAACATGCATCTCTCAATATGTTGTTGCAGTTCTAGGAGATCCTCATCCTTTACCTAAGCATCCTAAGAAGTTTTTTCCTATGTTTGATCCTAAAAATAAATATTCAATAGAATATCATATTAAAAACTTTATTCTTGTAATAAGACTGATGAGTGTTGAACCAACAAGATGTTGTTTGCAGATTATTTCCTTTGTAACATACCTAGTTTTAATCCTTATGAATTATAATGTATTTATGTAAATGTGACTTAGGTTGGTGAGATGGTATGTTCTAGGCCAGAGATGTCGTAGTGTGTAATATGCATAAGGGATGAGATATGTATTTTTACAATGTAATCAATAGTAAAAACACATCGTTGGCTACCAGATGAACAAGGACAAATATAGGGGGCTATGATTCCATGAGAGAGGGGGGGCTAAAGGGGCCAAGTATTTTTATTAATATTTATTCACCCATATTGGTTTTAGTTGAGAAAAGTGTTTACGTGAACTTCTTGCGGAATGGAATGTGCTAATTTATTGTATATAATTATTAAACCTTCTTTTTGGTTGTTTGGGTGGGGTGGGGGGGTGGTCCTCATTCATTTGGCTAATCCTCACTCATTATTTCTCTTGGTATGGGCATGGGAAAATAATTATGGGATGAAAAGGGCCATTTATTTTTGGCTGTAAGGAATTATTGACTATTCCATAAAGGAATGGATTCTTGTGTGCATGCAAATAATGGATGTTGAGAGAGAACTATCCACAACTAAGAATCCTTGGAGTTTCCATCATTAATATTTTTTGACTAGTAGTACTAGATCCCTAGAAAATGAGTGGAACACCCTGAGGGATTGCATGGTAGAGAAAGAAGTTCATTTATTTGGGTTGTGAAGGTTGAGGGGGAAAGAAAGCTGGTAAAATAGGATTATTGTGTGGTTGATAAAATTGTGATAGCTTTATAGCTAACTATTATGTATGTTGGATTCAACCTAGGACTTGTCCTTATGGATTCATAGCCTTGGCTTAAGGGTGAATTTCTATTGAGATATGAAACAACAATGTCTATACATCTAACATATGCAACCAATTGACGAATTTTTATCTGAAAAGATAAGTGTTCTTTATGTTTTGTGTGTAACTATATTCCACTGTATTTTTATTATCTTTAAGATGTATTTATATTGTGCATGGCATGTTGATCATTTTTTTTACAGTTTATCGGGATCTTGTTAATTACATGCATTGGTTTCATGTTTCTTGATTAACTAAATATTGGTAACTAAAATTTAAATTTTCCCAAGAAGGAGAATCCATAGGTACATGGGCAGTGGTTATAGTACAAATGACTATCTGAGCATTTTTTTTGGGTTCAACGGTGACAGGTATGTCACTGAGTGGTATCAGAGCAAGGTTTTTCATTTACATGATACTAGATATGTGAAAAATTGGTATCAAAGCTATAACCTACAACACTAGGCCTTGAAGGGCCTTCTACATGACAACAACAAGTTGTTTGGATGAGATTTTCTTTTGGGTGAAAATTATTGGTACAATATTGCATCGAAGAAGAGAATATTGTGGTTCAACACTATCATTCCATCCATGGAAACAATGTCCAAGTTAATATCAATGGCCCTGGATTTCCAATGAGTTGTCATTTTCTTGATTTTGGCATTGAGATTGGAAGTTAGACTCCTGGAAGAACAATGCTCAGAAACCACGATCTAGCCTTTGCATGGATCCTCAATCGTCGATATGTGATCTACGTTATTTCTTTTATACCACATCCATTAGGAAGAGTTCATGAGACCTTTTTATAATTAATATGGAAACTTATGTTACTTTTGCGTGAAGTGTAAAGAGCCATGGAACCTTATG